>PVHX01013533.1:0-54332 GCA_004024805.1 Geosciurus inauris | reverse complement strand
GTCTCACTGAGTTGCTTAGCACCTCACCCTTGCTGAGGCTGGCTTTGAACTCACAATTCTCCTGTCTCAGCCTCCCTAAGTGCTGGAATTACAGGCTTGCCCCACCACGGCTGGGCTCCCTTCATTCCCTTTTGTCTAATCCAAAGTACTTCTATTCTTCCCTATGTCCCTCCCTTCATTGTGAATTAGCATCTGCATATCATAAAAACATTTTGCCTTTTATTCTATGGGACTGGCTTATTTTGCGTAGCATAATATTCTCCAGCTCCATCCATTTACTAACAAATGCCATAACTTTATTCTCCCCTAAGGCTGAGTAATATTCCATTGTGTATCTATACCACATTTTTTAAACCAATCATATGTTGAAGGGCATCTACATTGGTTACATAATCTAGCTATTGTGAATTGTGCTGCTATAAACACTGATGTGGCTGCATTGCTGTAGTATGCTGATTTCAAGTCCTTTGGGTGTAAACTGATGAATGGGATAACTGGGTCAAATTGTGTTCTATTCCAAGATTTCTGAGGAATCTCTATATTGCTTTCCAGAGAGGTTGCAACAATTTGCAGCCCCACTAGCACTGTATGAGTGCACCTTTTTCCCTATGTCCTCACCAATATTTATTGTTACTTGTATTATTGATACTGCCATTCTAACTGGAGTGAGATGAAATCTCACTGTAGTTTTAATTTGCATTTCTCTATTTTTTGCATATATTTGTTGATCAACTTTATTTCTTCTATGAAGTGCTTGTTTACTTCCTTTGCCCATTTATTGATTGAGTTGTATTTTTTGTTGTTGTTGTTGTTTTGTTTTTTTGGTGTTAAGTTTTTTGAATTCTTTATATATCTTGTAGATTAATGCTCTATCTGAGATGCAGGTAGCAAAGATTGTTCTCCCTACATTCTTGATTGCTTCCTTTGCTAGGAAGAAGGTTTTCAGTTTGATTTCTTCCCATTTGTTGATTCTTAATTTTACTTCTTGCTCTTTAGGAGTCATGCTAAGGAAATCAGTTCCTAAGCTGACATGGTGAAGATTTGAGCTTACTTTTTGTTCTATTAAGCACAGGGTCTCTGGTATAATGCCCAAGTCATTGATCCATATTGAGTTGAGTTTTGTACATGGTCAGAGATAGAGATTTAGTTTCATTTTGCTACACATGGATTTCCAATTTTCCCAGCACCATTTGTTGAAGAGGATATATTTTCTCCAATGTATATTTATGGTGACTTTGTCTAGTATGAGCTAACTATATTTATGCGGGTTTCTCTCTGTGTCTTCTCTTCTGTTTCATAAGTCTACATGTCTGTTTTGATGCCAATACCATCTCATTTTTGTTACTATAGTTCTGAAGCAAAATTAAAGTCTGGTATTGTGATGCCTCCTGCTTCACTTCTTCTGCTTATTTTCCTAAATGAATTTCATGGCTGCTTTTCCTATTTCTATGAAGAATGTCATTGGGATTTTAATAGGATTTGCATTAAATCTGTATATTGCTTTTGGTAGTATGGCCATTTTGACAATTCTGCCTACCCAAGAGCAATTTTGCTAATTCTGCCTACCCAAGAGCATGGGGGATCTTTCCATCTTCTAAGGTCATCTTCAATTTTTGTCTATAGTGTTCTATAGTTTTCATTGTAGAGGACTTTCATCTCTTCTGTTAGATGGATTCCTCAATTTTTTTTGAGGCTATTGTGAATGGGGTAGTTTTCCTAATTTCTCTTTCCATATATTCATCACTGATGTATAGGAATGTATTTGATTTATGAGTGTCAATTTGATATCCTGTTACTTTGCTGAATTTTGTTATGAGTTCTAGAAGTTTTCTGATGGAAGTTTTAGGTCTTCTAAATAAAAATTCATGTCATTGGCAAATAGAGATAATTTGAGTTATTTTTTTTCCTATTCATATCCCTTTAATTTCTTTCTTCTAATTGCCCTAGCTAAAATTTCAAGGGCTATGTTGAATAGAAGTGGTGAAAGAGGGCATCCTTACTCCAGTTTTTATGGGACTTCTTTCAATTTTTCTCCATTTAGAATGATGTTGGCCTTGGTTTTTGCATGTATATCTTTTACAATGTTGAGTTATATTTCTACTATCCCTAGTTTTTCTAGTGTTTTGAACATGGAGAGCTGCTACAGTTTGTCAAATGCTTTTTCTGCAGCTATTTAGATAATCATATGATTCTTATCTTTAAATCTATTGATGAAATGAATTACATTTATTGATTTCTGTATGTTGAACCAAACTTGCATCCCTAGGATGAAACCTACTCAATTGTGATGTACTAACTTTTTAATATGCTTTCATATGTGATTTGCCTTGCATCCTATAAGACCATAATGGAATGAATTTAGAAATCAATGATAAAATTAAAAAATAGAAGCTACTCTAACACCTGGATACAAAATACATCTGTATTGAATGACAAATGGATAGCAGAAGAAATCAGGGATGAAATTGAAATAGGTAAATGAGAATATTGATATAGCATATCAAAATCTCTGAGACTCTATGAAGGCAGTTCTAAGAGAAAAGTTGATTGCATTGAGCTCATTCATTATAAGAATAGAAAAACATCGAATAAATAACCAAACATCACATCTCAAAAGTCCTAGAAATATAAGAATAAATCAACATGAAAAGCATTAGAATACTGGAAATAATTAAGATCAGAGCTGAAATCAACAAAACTTTTTAAAAAATTAAAAATTGACAAAACAAAAAGCTTGTTCTTTGAAAAAATAAAATTGATAAACCCTTAGCTACCCTAAGGTAATAAAAAGGAGAAAGAACACTCAAATTACTAAAATTTGAGATGAAAAGGGAAATATCACAACAGACACTATTAAAAAACAGAAGATAATTAGAAACTATTTTGAAAATTTATACTCCAGTAAATTAGGAAATACCAAGGACACTGACAAATTTCTAGGGGCATGTGATCCTGCCTAAATTGAATTAGAAGAACATAAACAACTTAAACAGATCAATTTCAAGTAACAAAATAGAAGATGACATCAAAAGCTTACCAACCAAGAAAAGCCTAGGACCAGATAGACTCTCAGCTGAGTTCTACCAGAGCTTCAAAGAAGAATTAACAATACTCCTCAAATTATTTCATGAAATAGAAAAGGAGAGAATCCCTTCCAAACTCATTCTGTAAAGCTAGTATCAACCTGATACCAAAACCAAAGGCATATCAAGGAAAGAAAACTTCAGACCAGTATTTCTGTCTCTACCTCTTAAAGATGGGCATTCTTATCTTCATTCTATTTTGGTAGATTTTCTCGTGACACATTTTTCCTGGATGACTTCAACAGCTAGAATAAAAGTTAATAAAAAGTTGGTATCAAATTGGTAATATGGGCTAGGAGTTTAATAAAAACAAAAATAAAGAAAAGATAATTTATAGATGCTATTAATAAAAGCAACTTTCCTATTATTCATATAAGTACTATAAAAAGATGTTTTAAAAGTTGGATTTTGAATTTATCTTTCAGAATGGATCTGATTTGTGTACACAAACATGTAAGTAGCAGACATTTACAGCAAGTAAACCATATTGGCTAAATAGAGTGGCTTCATTTATCACTTTAAAACAGAAACATGAAGTTTTCTTGAGTGCTTTATATCCTTATTTTGTATGGCCTATGCACATTTTTATCTGGAAGTTTGACCTTAGCTTTAAGTGCTGTGTCTAAAATGATACTAGTTTTTCCTTCAAAGCCACTTCAAACTTCAAAATTTATGTTTATTTTTAAATTAACACTGTGTCTTCAATCCCACAAATACAAAAAATAATAATAATGTATTTGTCTTGTTTCAGTGTTCCTCCCAAATCCAAATTACCTAATCTATGTTTACTGTACAATTTCTGATAAATATTCTTTATCCCCTTTCTCATTGTCACAAACATTTGTTTTGCATCTGGATTGCTACATTAGATTTCAAATTAGCTCCTTTATTTCCACATTCTGCAGCTACTTTTTGGAGTTGTTAGTCAAGATATGGCTTGAGAACTGGCAGTATGGGCATCATCGGTGGATTCATTAGAAAGTGAACTCTTGGGCTTCAACTGAGAATTTCTAAATCAGAATTTGAATTTTAGCAGGATCTCCAAAGGATTGGTGAGCACATTAAAATTTAAGTTCTGTTGGGCATGACCATGTTACATCTCTCTTCATTAAGGAAAAAAAATTCAACATCATCAAATCATAGCCCTAGTTGAATTTAAAAGTATTATTCTCTCTCTCAGAATTTAGTTCCCACTGCTTACCTATATGAACCTTATACTTTGGTTTTTCTCATATCCCCTGAACCTCTGTGTATACTCCAGTGTCTGTATTTAGCCAATGTGGTTTACTTGCTGTAGATGTCAAGATCCAACTTTTAAAACATTTTTTATAGTACTTATATGAATAACAGGAAAATTATTTTTATTAATAATTAAGAGCATCTATAAATTATCTTTGCTTTATTTTTGTTTTTATTAAACTCCTAGCTCATTATTTCCAATTTGATATTAATATTTTATTAACTTTTATTCGGGCATGTACATGAGATTTTTGTACACAATTGGAAGCAAGTGATTTCTAAAAATAAGTCATTTTACATGTCCTTAAAAGTAAATAGTATTTCTTTTTAATTTTTAGTATTTATTTGTGTAATAAAATTGTACAAAAATTCTATAACATGATGGTTAAATACTTGTTCAACAAGAACTCCTTTTAAGAAAATGTTCAACTTAGTATAAATGTCAAAACATTAAATAGGGAAACTCCCAATTATATGATTATATGTAATATTAACTTCCACTAACTATATTTTAAATAATATTGTGTAATAAAATTATGTTTTGATTTATTGCAACATTTAAAAGGAAAATAAGTGTTCCAAGATGGCAACCTAGACCAAGGCTATGTTCCTAGTCTCTCCAGGACCATAGTTTAAAGTAGTGGAAACACAGTTTCTCAGTGAGTTTCTAGAGGACACCCAACAGCTGCCTCCACACAGGAACTACACTCATGTGCCCGCAGGACTGCCACGTCCCAGCATTGCATAGGCCTCCAGCCACAAGTGACACAGAACTCCAGCCACGGACTCCAGTGTGGGACTCAGACCTAGTGCAAAGCCTGCTCATACACATGATACCCAGCTCCAGCACCCACACACCTCATAGTACCTCTGGTTGCCCACCCACACGAGACCCTTGGCTGCTGTTCTTGTGTGGATCTCTATCTACCAGGGTGGAACCTCCCAATTCACCTACACCTGGGGGGATGGGACAGGATTTGGAGACAAATTTTTACTTCATGCACAGCACACCACAGAGCTGCATCTCTGAACACTGAATCCAAGACCACTGACCGGTCCAGCCTTTCACCTAGCTCTGAAGTGGATGACTTCTTTGTGAGACTCCAGCTGCACCATTTTTTCACCTGAGTGGGCAGATACCAGCAAACAACAGACAACTCTACCTACTGGAGGTGAAGGGAACTAATCTGTTTATTTTCATATATTTATTTTTTAAAATTTTTCCCCAATATTGCTTTTTTTGTTTTTATCTCTTCTCTTTTCTTCCTTTCTTTTTTTTCTTCTTTATCTCTCTCACTCTTTTCCCACCCTCACATCCCCAACATTTGTGAAACCAAGTACTTTTTATGCATTAGGCTACTGTGACTGGGATATCTGATTAGTATACTACAGTTGTATTCTATAGTCTCATAACTTCCACCTTTACATATTTAATTTTTCTTATTTTTTGTCTTCTCATTAGTTGTACTTTATTTTCTTCCTTCTTACTGGTCTTCCACAAATCTCTTTCTATCTTTTCTACTAATAGCCAACTTCCTTTGGATTCCTCTTTCATGCTTTCTAGGATATAATAACTATATCCTCACTTCCTACTGCCCTAACATACTATCCTACATCCCACCCTCAGGTCTCTATAGCCGACCAGCAAAACTGTAGACCCTTGTGCAAATCTATTGTTTATATAGTAGATACTAATTGAACTCATAATTTCCATATATTGTGACTAAGCCATAAATGTATTTAGGAGCTATTAGGAGCTACTTAGTTTGAAACTATATATTGTTTGTATTGAGATCTGTCAATATTGGTCTCCACCTTAAAGGAGAGGTATTGGAACCCTGTAGGGAAACTATAAGTCTATAGGATAAAAACTGTAACACCTTGGCTCTGCAGAGATAGAAGGAAAGATACAAAAACAACATGAAAAAACAAGGGAAGAAACTGCCTCAAACAAACCAAGATACTACATTATTAGAATCCATGGTCAATACAGCAGAAGAAATGTCAGAGGAAGAATTCAGGATGTACATAATTAAAATGTTCTGTGACTTAAAGAACATTCTGTGATATAAGAGAGCAATCGCAGTCAGCAAAAGATCACTTTGATAAAGAGATACATAGGTAAATACAGGAAGCAAAAGTTTACTTCAATAAGGAGGTAGAGATTCTGAAAAATAATCAAGTAGAAATCCTCAAAATGAAAGAAACAATAAATGAAATTTAAAACTTAATGGAGAGCAGCACCAACAGATTAGATCATGTGGAAGACAGAACCTCAGACATGAAGACAAAATATTTAATCTTGAAAACAGAGTTAATGACACAGTGAAGACAGTAAGAAACCATGAACAGAACATCCAAGAGTTATGTGATAACAGGAAAAGACCAAATTTAAGAATCACTGGGATAGAGGAAGGCATAGAATTTCAAAACAAAGGAATGAACAATCTATTCAATGTAATATCAGAAAATTTTCCAAACATGAAGAACAAATTGGATAATCAAATACAAGAGGCTTACAGGACACCAAATGTACAAAATCACAACAGATCTACACCAAGGCACATCATAATGAAAATGTCTTGCATTCAGAATATGGAGAGAATCTTAAAAGCCACAAGAGAAAGGAATCAGATTACATACAGAGGGAAACCAATTAGGATCTCTGCAGACTTCTCAACCCAGACTCTTAAAGCTAGAAGAGCTTGGAACAACATATACCAAACTCTGAAAGACAATGAATGCCAACCAAGAAACTTGTATCCAGCAAAATTAAGTTTTAGATTTGATGATGAAATAAAAACCTTACAAGATAAACAAAAATAAAAAGAATTTATAGCAAGAAAGCCTGCACTATATAAAATTCTTGGCAAAATATTTCATGAGGAGGAAATGAATAACAACAATGAAAACCTGCAAAGGGGGGAACTACACTAAAGGAAAGGGCAATCAAAGGAGAAACCCAGTCAAGTTAAAAACTGAGAATAAAACAAAATGTCTGGGAATACAAACCATGTCTCAATAATAACACTGAATATTAATGGCCTAAACTCAGCAATTAAAAGACATACACTGCCAGATTGGATTTCAAAAAAAAAAAGCCCAACAATATGCTGCCTCCAAGAGACTCATCTCATAGAAAGAGACACTCACAGATTGAAGGTGAAAGGATGGGAAAAAATCTATCACTCACATGGACTGTGTAAACAAGCAGGGTTTCCATCCTCATAACAGATAAAGTGACTTCAAACCAAATTTAGTGAAAAGAGATAAAGAAGGTCATTGCATACTGCTTAAGGGAATCATACTTCAACAAGACATAACAATCTTAAATATCTATGCCCCAAAAATGCGGCAGCTGTATATGTCAAACAAACCCTTCTCAAGTTCAAGAATCAAATAGACCACAACACAATAGTACTGGGTGGTGATAACACACCTCTCTCACCACTGGATAGATCTTCCAATAAAAACTAATCAAACAATCCACAAAACTCAAGAGAACAATCAATAGTCTAGACTTAACAGACATATATAGAATATTCCATCCTTCAACAAGCAAATACACATTTTTTTCTCAGAAGCACATGGATCCGACTCCAAAATAGATCATATTCTATGCCACAAAGCAAGTCTTAGCAAATACAAAAAAAATAGACATACTACCCTGCATTCTATCTGACCATAATGAAATGAAATTAGAAATTAATGATGGTTTAAAGACAAGAAGCTACTCCAACACCTGGAGACTCAATAATATGCTATTGAATGATGCATGTATAACAGAAGACATCAGGGAGGAGATACAAAAAAATTCTTAGAGGTAAATGAAAACTATGATACAACATATCAAAATCTCTGGGACACTATGAAGGCAGTGCTAAGAGGAAAGTTTATTGCATTAAGCTCATATATTCAAGGAAGTAAAAATCAACAAATCAATGACTTGACACTACATCTCAAAGCCCTAAAAAAAATAGGAATAAACTAGGGGCTAGGGTTGTGGCGCAGTGGTAGTGTGCTCGCCTAGCATGTGTGAGGCACTGGGTTCGATCCTCAGCACCACGTAAAAATAAAATAAAGATATTCTGCCTACAACTAAAAAATAAATATTAAAAAAAATAGGAATAAACTAGGAAGGAAGATTTCAGACCAATATCCTTGATGAATATAGATGCAAAAATTCTCAATAAAATTTTGGCAAATTGCATACAAAAGCATATTAGAAAACTAGTGCACCATGATCAAATGAGGTTCATTCCAGGAATGCAAGGATGGTTCAACATACAGAAATCAATAAACGTAATCCATCATACCAATAGACTTAAAGATAGGAATCACATGATTTTATCAATTAATGCACAGAAAGCATTTGACAAAATACAGCACAGCACCCTTTCATGTTTAAAACCCTAGAAAAACTAGGGATAGTAGGAACATACTTCAACATTGTTAAAGCAATCTATGCTAAACCTAAGGCCAACGTCATCCTAAATGGAGAAAAATTGGAAACATTCCCTCTAAAAAGTGGAACAAGACAGGGATGCCGTCTTTCACCACTCTTATTCATTATAGTTCTTGAAACTCTAGACAGAGCATTTAGATGAAAAAAATTAAAGGGATACAAATAGGAAAAGAAGAACTCCAACCATCATTATTTGCAGATGACATATTATACTTGGAGGATCCAAAAAATTTCACCAGAAAACTTCTAGAATTAATTAATAAATTCAGCAAAATTGCAGAATATAAAATCAACACCTATAAATCAAATGGATTTCTATACATCAGCAATGAGTCCTCTGAAAGAAAATCAGGAAAACTACTCTTCCTCAATAGCCTGAAAAATAAAATAAAATACTTGGGAATCAATCTAACAAGAGAGGTGAAAGACCTCTACAATGAAAACTACAGGGCACTAAAGAAAGAAATTGAAAAAGATCTTAGAAGATGGAAAGAAGTCCCATGTTCTTGGATAGGCAGAATTAATATTATTAAAATGGCCATACTACCCAAAGGGCTATACAGATTCAATGCAAACCCAATTAAAATCCCAAGGTCATTTCTTATAGAAATAGAAAAGTCAATCATGAAATTTCTCTGGAAAAATAAGAGACCCAGAATAGCCAAAGCAATCCTCAGTAAGAAGAGTGAAGCAGGAGTCATCACAATATCAGACCTTAAACTATACTGCAAAGCTATAGTAACAAAAATGGCATGGTATTGGCACCAAAATAGACATGTAGACCAATGGTATAGAATAGAAGACACAGAGACTAACCCACATAAATACGGTTATCTCATAGTAGATAAAGGTGCGAAAAACATACATTGCAGGAAGGATAGCCTCTTCAACAAATAGTGCTGGGAAAACTGGAAATCCATATGCAGCAAAAGGAAACTAAACACCTATATCTCACCATGCACAAAACTCAAATCAAAGTGGATCAAAGACTTAGGAATTAGACCAGAGACTGCATCTAATTGAGGAGAAAGTAGGCCCAAATCTTCATCACATCTGATTAGGCCCTGAATTCCTTAACAAGACTCCTAAAGCACAAGAAATAAAAGCAAGAAGCAATAAATGGAATGGATTTAAATTAAAAAGCTTCTTCTCAGCAAAGGAAACAATCAATGAAGTGAATAGAGAGTCTACATTCTGGGAGCAAACCTTTGCCACACTCACATCAGATAGAGCACGGATCTCCAGGATATATAAAGAACTCAAAAACCTTAACACCAGAAAAGCAAACAACACAATCAATAAATGGGCTAAGGAGCCGAACAGAAACTTCTCAGAAGAAGATTTACAATCAATAAACAAATATATGAAGAAATGTTCAACATCTCCAGCAATTATAGAAATTCAAATCAAAACTACTCTAAGATTTCATCTCACCCCAGTCAGAATGGCAGCTATCCAAAATACAAGCAACAATATGTGCTGGCGAGGATGTGATGAAAAAGGCACACTCAAACATTGTTGGTGAAACTGCAAATTGGTGCAACCTATCTGGAAAGCATTATGGAGATTCCTTAAAAACCTTGGAATGGAACCACCATTTGACCCAGCTATCCCACTCTTTGATCTATACCCTAAAATCTTAAAAACAGCATATTACAGTAATGCAGCCACTTCAATGTTTATAGCAGCACAATTCACAATTGCTAAATTGTGGAAACAACCTAGATGCCCTTCAATAGATGAATGGATAAGAAACTGTGGTATATACCCACAATAGAATATTACTCAGCAATAAAAGAGAATAAAATTATGGCATTTGCAGGTAAATGGATGGAATTGGAGAACATCATGCTAAGTGAAGTAAGCCAATCCCAAAAAACCAAAGGCCAAACATTCTCCCTGATTTGTGGATACTGATACATAAGGGGGGTGCAGGTGGGGAGCATGGAGAAATGGAGGAACTTTGGATGAGATTGCGGGAATGTGAGGGAGGGATGTGGAATGGGAGTAGCAAAAATGGTTGAATAAGATGAACATCATTACCCTAGGTGCCTGTATGAAGACACAAATGGTGTGACTATCTAGTTTGCAACAAGAGAAATGGAATAATTGAGCTCTATATATGTATGACTTGAAATGTATTTTAATTAATTAATTAATTAAAAAAGGAAAATAATATCATTGTTAAATCTACAGATAAATATATCTGTATAAGACGGTAAGATGTTCAGCAGAAATTCAGCTCTATAATTCTTTGTTCTTAGTTAACATATTAGCTGTAATGATTTAATTATTCACAGTACCCATAAGTAAATTATTTAATTAGTATTTGAAACAAAAATCTTCTATGAATAAAAACTTAAATTCACCTTCATTTTTAACATCAAGAGAAAAAAGAAAAATGAATGTACTCCTTTCCCATAATTTTGTGGGGAATGTACTTTATTTTAATACTTCTTAACATTTTTGTTTCAAATAGTTATCTAGTTAACTATTATAAAGTGGTCTGTAATTTTATAGTTATTTTCTAACTAATTATGTATGTGAAGTAGTAAAGTTTAGAAGGATAACATTGAAAATAATTATACAAAATAATTAATAATCTATGTCTCACCCAGTTTTAAAAGCCCTTCTCTTGGAATGCTCAAATCCTTGGGATCCTTTTGTCTTTAATAAACCCAGAATTTCCTTTACTATGAATTCTATTTTAACCACTGTTTTTCTTCTTTTCATGCTATTTTAAGTAGGTTAAATACATTTAAGTAGCGCTAATTTACTAGAAGGTGTGACTTTGTCAAGGATCCCAAAAGAGTATGAACATAGCTCTGGATTGGAAATATGGCAGAGGATAAACTTTTTGATGGTGCAGTGTGTAGAAGCATTTGAGGAGTTGATCACATGATCCAAGGAAAGAATGATTTAGATCTATCATTATCTACCTCATCGTGGAGTTAGGTCATGAATTAGTCATGACTATATCAGCCTCTCTGAACTCTCCTTTCTCCCTGATGCTCACTACCAATCAGAACATGATTGTGTGCCCTTTAGCTCCTAGGTGTAGGGGGGTAAATGGGGATGGCATCAAGACGTATATTGAAGGAGCACTCCCCATACCTTCAACCCCTCCCTTCTCTCTTTTCCCATTCTATGGTGATGAAACACATGCCTGGCAGAGCGTGCCTCATTGGGGCTGTGATTGGTCTGAGGACCCTATATAAGCCTTTGTACTTCCTGGATTAAACAGGTTCTGCGTCTGGCTCTGGCAGAGCAGTCTACCTACCACCAGAGTCTGGGTGGAATGACTCCACGGACCATCACCCCAAACCTCGTCCTGTGAGACCCCACTTCATCTTCCCTGAAGACCCCTTTTTGTCTCCAGGGATCCCAAAGCCTCGTCCTGTGAGACCACACTTCGTCTTCCCTGAAGACCCCTTTTCGTCTCTCAGGACCCCAACTTGTCAAGCAGACCCACGAGGCACGACTTCAAACAATAATATATCACATGTCCAGGTTATGATATTGTCTCTACATGAACTTTATTCTTCATTGAGAAGGTAAAGCATAAACACTGCAGAGTAACAACAGGATGAGCTTATTTTAAATGAAGATTAGTAGTGGTTACTAAGCACTGAATAAAGAAACATTTCTCAGCCGGGCACGGTGGTTCACACTTGAAATCCCAGCACTTTGGGAGGCTGAGACAGGAGAATTGGGAGGTCAAAGCCAGCCTCAGCAACGGTGAGGTGCTAAGCAACTCAGTGAGACCCTGTCTCTACATAAAACACAAAATAGGGCTGGGGATGTGACTCAGGGGTCGAGTGCCCCTGAGTTCAATCCCCAGTACCAAAGAAAAGAAAAAAGAAACAGAGATTTCATAGATTTCATAAAGAAGAGATTTCATAAAGAAGTTGATATTTGACCTAAACTTTAAAGAAGAAATTTCTAGCATTTGTTTCTAGCATTATATGAATATTGGATGAAAGCCACTCTAAAGAAAAGGAGAAAAGTAAAATAGAGAAAAGTTAAAGGAAAAAACATTATAAGATGCATCCACATCTGCAGAATGGAGAGTGACCAATGACTAATATAGAACATATGGAGCTTTGAGAGGCAATATCTGGCTGGAATTATAATGTGTGTAGATTTCAAGTGAATCTGAACTTTGTGGTGTTTCATGAAAAGCCAAAATTTGGTTTCTAAATATGTTTTTAACTATAATATTATGGTTTGCTCTTTATTTCTGTATTTAAGAATAAAATACATTGTAAATCATAGTATCAAAAAACAAAATGTTATCGCTTGAAAGAATTTTATAAATAATTCTTACAAAATATTTTTTATATTGAATAATCTGGGATCCAAAGACCTTGAATGACTTCTTCAAGGTCAAAGAACTGTTTCTATGGGATGCAACTAGAAATCACAGTTATTCTGGTCATGTCATAAATTCTAATAGAATGTAATCAACCTCTATTGAGAAGAGAGTAGAGTTTTTGATTTGGATGAACATTTTGTTTCAAAAGACTGAACTATTATAACTTTTTTTCCTATATATAATTATATTTTATTTGAAGTTAGTTTCAGACAAAATTGTCATAAATTTAAAAAGTGTAAACATCATTATCTCCTTTCTTTGGTCTTCCTTTTATACACTATTATTGTAGAGTATAGAATAGCCTTTCTACCCTTTTTGTCAAGTGAGTTTCTGAAAACAAAACAAAATAAAGATATGACCTCCTTGGTCTTTCCTGGTACGAGTACACATAGACTTAAAGAGACAGAGAGACCTCCAGCCTGTCAGCTTCTCCAGTGAGACTGATTTGAGTGAAGATGACTAGCTCCCTAGGATTTAGACCTATTTTTCCCCAATTTTATGGAGATACAAAGATGCAGGAGGCATAAATTTAAAGAGGAGGAAAGGAGCACATCACTTAGATTTCCATCAACCTCAGAGATCCACTATCAAGCTCTCTGGCTCTCGTAACATGGATTTTTCCCTAGATTTCTGAGATGCTGGCTATGATGTTACAACCCTCATTCCTCCTGCCAAAGTACATGATACCTCCTTTAATATACGACCATATTTAACCTTTATTTATCCTATATGTGGGCCTTAGCAACATTAAGCAAGGGGTTTACCTGCATCTATCAAGTAGTAGCCTGCTTCATCTGTGCTAAAGGATACAGGGAAATATGGAGTTTCAAGTTCCCCAGGCATATACTCTCCAGTATCCTACCTCTGATGATTAGGCCCCCATGCCCTCCCTACATAAGCCATACTTTAACATAGGAGGAACCATAGCTGAGAATCCAATCTACCCTAAAATTCTCCCAGATTTTAAGCTCAGTCTTCCCTCCAGCTGCTGGTGATGGAGGCCTTTTGATTTTCACAATATGTCATGAAGTTTTCTTTCTTGATTCTGCCATTGTTTTTATTTAAGACATCTAGAACAACTTACAAGAGCCAGGTATCTCCCTGTTGACATTTTCCTTTGCCCAGAAGCCTTTCTAGTGCTTTACAATGATAAATACATCAGTGTTTCTTTTCTATCTGTACCAAATCCCAATTCACCAAATTCTAAAACATCCTTAGTCCTTATCTCCTCTTGTATTGCCTCTTCTCCAATTTTTATTTACTCTCCTTCTGGTCCCACCACGGGAACTTTTATTAGACCTTCTTACTGTGTACTCTATGTCCTTTACCGTTGTCATTTTCTTTCTTTCTCTGTGTCAAGTTTCAAATAATTTATGTTATTCTGTCTTCTATTTTACTGATCCTTTTTTTATTCATATCTAAAACTGTAAAATTCATCAGTTAACATTTTAAATTTTTTTGTACTTTTATTTCTAGAAGTTGTGTTGCTGTTTTGTTTTGTTTCGTTTTTCTGTTTATCATTATTTTATAAATGTTGAGTCAGGCTCCAAATGGCTATAGTTATTCTCCCTCACTAGGATTCCAGTGGGTTATGTTATGTTTTATCTTATGTTTTTAGTATGTAGCCAAAGCCAAAAATTGGCTATTTTATGGGTAGTGTGTAGTCCAGGTCAGAACACTGATTCAGTGTATGTACTTGAGGTCACAAACATTTTGCTTGTGAGCACAAGCCCACTGAGATAACGTATTGGCAATGTGCCTTCTTTGTTTGGATTGTCTGTGAAAAGGGAGATAAATGAAGCTGACTGGGGCAAAATGGAACTGGCTTGGGGCTAAAACTGAAGCTGGAGGCTATCGCCACCTCTGAATAAGTCTAGCATCTTATTCTACCTGTAGGGATCCCAAATCTATTTCATGGGTCTGAGCCCCCTGCATGACAATAATTTAATGTTTCATGCAAAACTCAATTTTTTCTATTTGTTTCTTTATATGGTTCTCTTGAGATCTGCATCTGAAAATCCCATTGTCTGATGTCTGTATGAGTCTAATGTAATTTCTTCATTCTTCTGGTTCTTTCTCATGCATCTTTTTTTCTTTGCCACCTGGCCATGTTTGATTGATTTATGGTTGGTGCTCTAGAATATTCATGTTTGTGTAGATACCTCAATATCAGGGTTAAATATGCATTTTTCCAAAAGGAAATACATTTTCTTCTATCAGGTGCCTTAAAGGAAGAGGTATTAGGCATAATAAAGGGAAGAAAACACTAAGAGGATTAGGAGCAAGGAATGATTTAGAGAAAACTTTGATGATGATGATAATTCTTAAAATAATAAAATTATAAGTATATAATACAAAAGCACACAGCTAAGCAATATCGTAAATAATTACCAAATGTTGGAAGAAGTGAAAAGGGAGGTTTAACTAAATGACCAAAGTTCTCCACTTCCACAGTGGAAAGGTAATGGGTAACATTAAAATTCCATAAAGCAAGACTGGAGAATATATATAAAAGTAATCTTTAAACTTCTAATGATTAAAGGATTATGTGTCTTTATATTGGACTTGGGGTAAAGTACTGGCAGAGAATGCCATTTTTGTTTATGATGTCCTCTGTATTGCATGAATCTATAAAATGTCATTAGTTTGATTAAAATACTTCAAATTCATCTGAAAAATGATATCAGTACAATTATTTCTAAAATACTGTTGCTGTCATATAATGTACTTAAAAATTCAAAGGTATCTGTAGCTGAGGACAGTGAACTTTGCATACATTAGTTCTATTTATTGGATAGCATTTCTCTTGAGGAATACTATGAACTTATAAAAAATGTTTCACTGTCCTCAGCTACAAAGTTCAAACATTCCAGGTGTATTTCAACATATATTATCACGTATTGGTTTTCAATCTCACTTAAATCCTTTTTTTTAAGAACAAGGGTAAAGGGAAACACTGACAATATCGTCATTGGGATATTATGGTCTCTTCTGTAGAAATGCACAATTTGTATAGTTTCTTTTTTGCTATTTCTTATTTTTCACCATATAGTCATAGTCATATTTTTAATATTAATACTCTTTACTCTTTCTAATATAGACTATGGTCATCATTAATAAATGGAAATCAAAAATAGAATATATTAAGAAAACTAAATTATCCTGCTCAATGTTAATATGCCCCCAAATATTTGCTTGTTATAACATAGTAGACTTTTGGGATCAAGTGTTCCAACTGATAGTTTATTATTTAAGAGGATGTAAGGTAAAACTTGTTTTTATTAATACCTTTTCACAAACACTAGCCTCAAGATATTAGAATAAAATATCAATGAGTGAGTTTAAATGTTGAAAAATATGCTGGGTTGCTGGTAAAGGAATATACTTAACAAAATATTTCTCCTTTGAAATATTGTCATTTTTCCCTTTAGGATACCAACCTAAGAGGAAAGAAAAACTCTTCTACTTTGTTAATAAATTAACGAATTCATCTGTGTCCTGTGGGCAAAGGTGGACACACAGGAATCATAGCTCAAAATTGTCTTATTCAGGAAATGCCCACCACGCACCCTCATAATGTCTTGTTCATTTTGATGATTTATTGTTTTCTTCCAATGCATCTAAAACATTTTACAATTCAGTTTATTTTGGCAGTTTCCAAGCACATTCCCCATGTTGAAGAAGCATACTTGCCATGCCTTCTGCAGAGCTGGTTGCCAAAGGCAAAATCTTGGCCTCTGGCCTGATGTTTCTCTCTGGTGTGGTCCCCATATTTCTGATTTGCCTTGTGAGCACTGGGCACTGCATATTCAAATACATATTAGACTGCACAAGTATCAGCAAGCTGAATATCATTCAAACATATAAGAAATATACGCCTTTTCCATTTTTTTTAAACTGAGAATTTGAAGAAAAATGTAAAATATGTATATCAAATACCCACAGCATAAACTGTGATGCAAAGGAAACATGAAAATATGTTTTCAAACTTATTTTTTATAAAGACAAACAATTGAAAAGTTATGAGAACCTCAATTTGATTTAAAAAAGGTTTAATATATTTGTGGAAGAATTGCCTGCAATTTTTTAACTTAGTAGTTTTGAAACGTTAAGTATTTAATTAAAATAAATGCTCCATTTAACTCACAATATAAAAACCTCTTCTCTTTCTGGTTTTTGCTGCTCTAATGAGATTGATGAAAATGAAAATATTTTATAGACATAAAAAACTTTTCTAGTTATCAGAATACAATTTGGCAAATATTATTCCCAAGTATTTTCCCTTTCCCTGGAGGTGAGAGGATTTAAAATTTGGAGCATGGTTACTATTATGGTTTGGATATTAGGTGTAACACAAGAGCTCTTGTAATGCAGAAGGATTGGATTATGAGAGCTGTAATCTAATCATTCAATCCTAGTTTGAATAAACTGGATGGTAACTGTAGGCAGGTGGTCATGGCAGGAGGATGTGGGTCACTGGGGCATGCCCTGGAAGAGTACATCTTCCTTGTAGCTCCTTCCCCTCTCTTCCTGTTTCTGATACCACCTTCAGCTGATCAGCTTTGCTCTGCTGAGCCTTTCCCCATGATGTGTTTCCTCACCTTGGTCCCAAAACAGTGTAATGGGCTGTCCGTGGATGAGATCTCTGAAACTTATGAAACCATGAGCCCCAGATAAACTTTTCTCCCTCTAAGTTGTTTTTGTCAGGTATTTTATTTACTGCAATGAAAAGCTGACTTAAACAGTTCCCAATGGTGTGTTTCTTATTTTTATGACTTTGATTTGAAGGCAGGCCATAGTCCCAGTGTGGCCTAGGAAATTTGAAACTCTGGTAGAAACCTATATCCTTTCTGGCCCAAACACCTAAAATGGAGCCTGACTTTTTAGGAGCAATTGTTCTGCTAAAAAATGAGGAAAGAAGCCTGAAAAGGAGAAACTACCAAAAGGATCCCCAAGTTCTATATGCAAATTCTCTCAAAATTCCTGGCTAACCACTAAATCATGCCAATATTGGGAAAACTCAAAACAGCTTGCAGATAAGGTTAAATAGCAGAATCTAGATTTGAACTACTACTTCAAATAGTCAAGAAATAGGTTGTGGTTTGAGTATAAGCAAGGTGATATTTTGATTTTCCTTTCCTTACTTATTATTTTTCTGTTGCTGGCAATCGAAACCAAGGCCTCGTGTGTGCTTGGTAAGAACTCTGCCAGTAAGCTACATCCCAGTCCTGCTTTTTCTAAACAGTGATAATCAGTCAAAATAATTAACTACAACAATAACAAACACCCTTTGCAGGAGTATAAAGGGCTAAGGAAAATATTAACAATCTTCCCTGTCCATGTGCCTGCCGCGACCTCTGCACGTCCTTGATGGAAGATCTGAAGAATTCTGGCTTCTCTGTGGGTTTGGCTCAGTCATAAGAACTCAGAGTCGTTCCCTCACTGCAAGACTATCACTCCCTCCCTTCGTGGATCTGGCCAGTCCTTGTGGGGATGAAGTGTCCTTGAAGGGATCACTAGGTCACCCAGATTGTTAGAAAAGAGCTTTGTTTTGTTCTAACTTACATTTACATTCCCCATGGGGAATAATACTTTGGAGTGTCACCTATGGAGAGGACACTCTTCCCCTGGGACTTCCCAGTATGGACCTTGAAAAGCTACCTTAGGATTCCCAAGCTACATGACTTCAGGTGTTGGTGTTTCCCCAATCTGATAATGTGTTTTCTTTTCTCTCTCTCTTGTCACTTTTTCTCTTTCACTTTTGCTTTCATATTATTATTTAAATAAACACTACCTTGTATAGAGTGTCTTTATTGTCTATCAGATCCAACCTGTCAAATTCAGCAGCTGCTAACATAGGTAAGCTTTTATGTTACAGAGTATAATAGGATATAGAATCTCAATAATATAACAGTAACAAGGTCCTAGATATAATCAGAAATTAGTCAAATAGAAAGAACCAGGAAACTCATGTTGTCACAAGGTTAGTATTTCCTTTTTAATGGCTGAATAGTATTCCACTATATACATACACACATACGCAATATAATTTCTTTATTCATCTGACAATGTTGCAAAAACCTTGACTATTATCAATAGTGCTGCAATGAACATAAAAGAGCAGATAGCTCTTTGACGTACTAATTTCATATCCTTGGGATATATACCAAGAGCAGGATTATTGGATCATATGGAAACTTTACTTTTCAAATTACTTTTATATTCCTCTAAAAGTTGTACCTGTTTATATTCCCACCAACTTTGCATAAAGGTCTCCTTATCTCAATGACCCTGCTGTACTTTCTTCTGTTGTTTTTTTTAAAATAGACATTCTAACAGGTATGAACTAACACCTTATTGTAATTTCGGTTTGGATTTCTGTAATAATAAATGATTTTGAATATCTCTAATATACCTGTTGTGTTTTCATTCTCTCTGTCTCTTTCTCTCTGCTCTTGTAGTTCTTTGTCTATTATGGATACTAATTTCTTAGCAGAAATATAGTCTATAATTTTTCTCCCATTCCACAGGTCAGCTTTTCATTCTGTTGATTATTTCTTTGTTGTACAGGCACATTTAAGTTTGATACAATCTCACTACAGTTTTGGTTTCTATTTACTGTACTTTTTGATATCTTATCCAAAAAAATGATTGCAGATATCACTATCAAGGCCTTTTGTTCTCCCCTATTTTCTTCTAGGAGTCTTATAGTACAGATTTTGCATTTGAATTTTTAACGCATTTAAAATTAATTTTTATATATGTTTTAAGATAAGGGTTTAATTTCATTCTTTTGCATGTGGATGGCCACTATTGAAAAGATTATCATTTCTCTGTTGCGTATTTTTGGAATCCTTTCCAAAGATAAGTTGGCCTTATACATGTGGGCTTATTTCTGGGCTCTCTATTCTGCTCCATTGGTCTATGTTTCTGATTTTATGCCAGCATCATATCATTTTGATTACTATTAACATCTCTTTGGTTAGTGTGGATATTTTAATATTAATTCTTATACTCCATGAATACTGGATATGTTTCCATTTATTTTTGTTTCTAATTTCTGTCATCACTGTTTTGTAATTGTCAGTATCCAGATGTTTTACCTCTGGTTAAATTTGTTCCTATTTTATTCTTGTAAGTGGAACTGTTTTCTCAATTTTCTTTACACATAGCTTCTAGTTTCTATAATTCAACTTATTTTTGTATTTTGATTTTGTATCCTTCAACTTTACTTAATTAATTCATTATCTCTTAAAGTCTTTTGGTAAAGTGTCTTAAACTTGCTATACATAAGAACATGCCATTTGCAAAAAGATGATTTAACTACTTCCTTTAACATTTGGATGTCTTTGATTTCTATTTCTTACCTAATTTCTCTGGCTAGAATTCCACTGCTATAATAAATATAAAAGATGACACTGGAGTGGGCACCATTCTTTTGTTCTTAGTCTTAGAGAAGAAGTTTTGGTTTTTTGCCATTTAGACTGAAATTGACCTTCATGTAATCTTTATTATGTTGAGGTAAATCTTTGCATGCCCAATTTGTTGAAAGTTGTTCCTACATTAGACAAGTACTGTAAAGCAGCTTTAATTAAAGATAGTGTAAAAGAAAATCCATGTGGAATGAAAAAACAAATAGAAAATCTTAAAGGAGTAGAGAATACTGATAGAAATATAAAATGCTAAATTAAAATTCTAAACATAAAATGAAAAGTATACTATACAAAGCAAAAACAAAATACATAAAATAAAAGGAGTAGTCCATGGGACTGGGGCTATAGCTCAGTGGTAGAGAACTTGCCCAGCATGCATGAGGCACTGGGTTCGATCCTTAGCACCACATATAAATAATAAATGAATAAAATAAAGATCCATCAACAACTAAAGAAAATATTTTTTTTTTAAAAGGGAGTAGTCCAATGGAGCTAACAGAGGAAAGAACAAATGGACCTGGAAACTATTCAATGGAAATAATCCAAGCTAAAGGGCAAACAGAAAAATATGCCCCCCAAAACCAAAGACAAACAAACAGAAAAACCAAGTAGGCCTGTAGAAGAAGAAATGCTATAGGAAATTTGTCAGGCTGAATATTGATAGTAGCAGAGGGAAAGTCAGACATTCAAAAGGGAAAGACTACAGACCATAATGGGTGCTAAATATCTGGGAGATAAATATATAGTAGTTTATTTTTATTTTTCAGTATGTTAAAATACAGGAGTGTGTTTTAAGCAAACATTATGATGCTTTCTTGTAGGATTTATAATGCATGTTGATATAATACACGTGAAAATTCTAGCCTAACTGATACCAAGGGAGGTAATTGGATATAGAAAGTTACAAGGCCTTCTTACTTCAAATGAATGTGTATAATATTAACTCCAAGGAGAACAAAAAAAGTGAAGGGCACATAATATGACTTTAGAGGAATCATCAAAATACAAATGGTATAGTTAGAAAGTCAACATATAAAATTAGTAAAGTAATCAGAATAAACAACAAAGAGAACAAAATACAAGGACACAGAATGGATGAAGTGAAAACAATATTTAAATTGTTCAGCAAAATCAAATCAGATTAGTATTACATTAGATACTAGGAAACACCAAAAAGAAAATGCTCAAATACATGGTTCCAATAAGGAATTAATTTTTAATATGCAAACACAGGTAGACAGAAAATATATATAATTCCAAGAATAAAATAAGAGTAATTATAATAAACTCAGAACAATGTCTTTAAGATAAAAGATAATGCTGGAGTTATTTCAGGATAGTACAATGTTTTTATTAATTAAAACAAGAATAAAATAATATGATCATATCAAGAGATACAGAAAAAGAATTTAACATAATTCAAAATCTACTCATGATAAAAATTTCTAGTAAAGTAAAAATGAAAAAGGTCCTTTTATTATGACACAGAGCACCCATATTTTTAAAATTCCACAACTAATGTCATATTTAGTGGTGAAATATTTAATGCTTTCCCTCTAAGATCAGAAAGAAAGAATAGATGTTTACTCCTATGATTGAAATAGAAGAACTGGCAACTGAAATAAAGCATCAAAAAGAAAAAAAGCACAGAGTGGAAACAAATAAATAAAGCTTTCTCCATTTGCTGATGGCCTGATCATTTATGTAGGAAATACCAAATATATAAAACAACTATAATTAAATAAATTTAGCAAGGTCAGACCACACTTCATTAATATATACAGATCAATTGTCTACTACATACTCACAATCAATAATTGAAATAAATGAAACATGATTTTTATAAAAATATTTACAATAGTATGAAATGACAAAATATTTAGGTAATAGATTAATAAAATACATGCAAAATTTCTACACTCAGCTGAAAGTAATTTTTTAAAAGGACAAAGTTAGAAGATTTCTACCAATTAAGATTTCTACCAATTTAAAAACATTTTACAAAATTGCACTAATCAAAGTAATATAGTAGTTTTGAAAAATGGAAACATAAACAGAACGGAAAGCCCCAAAATTGAACAATTAATGTATAATCACCTAATGTTTGACAAAGTTTCCAAGGGTATTTATTGCAGAAAGAAATTTTGAAATAAAAATTCCCTCACAAATGTTGCTGTAACAACTGGATATCTACATGGGACAAAAAGGAATATTGATCCTTTGCTCACAAAATTTACCAAAATTAACTTGAAATAGAATGTAGTTTTATAAGCAAAAATTAAAATCATAATAATACTAAAGAAAAACATACTAGGCTATTAATGTGAATATGTCAAAAGTAAAAATATTTTAGATAAAATACAAAAAAAAATAAAAATGGTAACCTATTAATCAGATTTCATCAAAATTACTTTATTGTTGTTGTTATTCCTAAAATATTCTCACTTAATAAATGGAAAGGCAAGCCATGGAGAAGGAAAAAATAGTTGCACTACATGTAACTGACAATATTAAATACAGAATGTATAAGAATTTCTATAACTAATAATAGTAAATAAAAGCTATATAATTTTCAAATTAAATCCAATTTTAATATGTACAACTATCTGAACCTGTACATCACAAAAAAGTTATATGTATATCAGATAAGCACATGGAAAAAGATAAGCATCATTAGATATCTAAGAAATTACTATGAAGACAACTAATAACATTGACATTTTCCCAGGTACTATTTTTTTTTTGTACCAGGGATTGAACTCAGGGGCACTCAACCACGAAGCCACATCCTCAGCCCTATTTTGTATTTTTATCTACAGACAGGGTCTTACTGAGTTGCTTAGCACCTCACTTTGCTGAGGCTGACTTTGAACTCGTGATTCTCCTGTCTCAGCCTCTGGAGCCGCTGGGATTACAGGCATGCAACACCACACCTGGCTTCCATGAGCTATTAACACAAAAAATAAGTGGTTCCATATGTGTCCATTAGAAGATCTAACAGATAAAGGCTAAAATTTCCAAGTGTTGTAAGGATGTGGAGCAATTCTCATGCATTGCTGACAGGAATGTAGAACAGTGCAACAATTTTGAGAAAGTGCTTGTCTTTCAATATTCAACATACAACAATCATGTAACCCAATATTCTCCTTTAAGTACTTACCTGAGGTAGTTTGTAATATATATCCATAAAAGACTTATATGCAAGTATTCATAGAAACTTTATTAAAATATCCTCAAACTTCAAATAACCTAATTGTCCATCAACAAATGCATGGATAAACAAAATATGGATATCTATCTAACCATTGAATATAATTCAATAATAAGCATGAATGAACTATTGGTATGCATAGCAATATGTAAAATCTTTATGTCATTGTGTGAGAGGAGCCTTTTACAAAAGAGTTCATATTATTCAGTTGATTCCATTTTTATAAAAATGAGAAACTACAAACTAATATGTAGTGACCACAAATTGCATCAATGACTGCCTGCCATAGGAAAGAATGTACTACCAAATGGGGCTTAAGAAAATTTTAGGAGGGGCAGGGATCCGAGATGGCAGCCTAGACAGAAGCTGTGTTCCTAGTCTCTCCAGGACTGGGTATTAAAGCAGTGGAAATACTGTTTCTCTGTGAATTATTGGAGGACCCCCAACAGCTGTTTTCAATCAGGAATTCCAGTCACATGCCCATACAGGTCGCCAGACCCCAGAGTTTGCACAAGACACCAGCCACTCGTCCATGCAAGATGCTGACAATCACCCATGTAGGACCTGCTCTCACACAGGACCCCACCTCCAGTGCCCACACACTGCACAGGACCTTGGGTAGCTCACCCACACAGGATCCTAGCCATCACTCCTACGTGGGAACCCCAGCTGCCACACAGGACCGCTGAGTGATGCTCTGGTGTGGACCTCTCTCTACCAGTGCAGAACTCTCCCCTTGGCCTACACCTGGGGTCACTGGACAGGATCTGGAGACAACCTTCTACTTCTGCACAGCACACCAAAGAGCTGCATCTCCAAAAATGTTATCCAATGCCACCACTCTGCCCGGCCCTACACCTTATCTCTGAAAGCAGAGGACTTAATTGTGGGACTCCTTCATTGCCATCTTGGACTTGAGTAGGGACATACCAGAAAACAACAGATAACCTCACTTACTGGACGAAAAGAGAAGCAATCCTTTTCATTTACTTTGAGACTTTTTTTCCCCTCTATTATCCCTTTTTTCACTTTCATCCTTTCTTTTTCTTCTTTTCTCTCTTTCTCTTTCCCCACTTCCATATCCCCAACATTTGTGAAACCAAGTATTTTTTATGCATTAGGCTACAAAGGACTGAGATTTCTGATTAGTATATTACAGTTGTATCATATAGCTTTGTATCTTCTATTTTTACATGTCTTATTTTTCTTAATTTTTATGTTTTCTTGTTTGTTGTACTTCCTCCTACTACTTGTCTTCCCCAAATCTCTTTTGTAAGGTCAGATAACGATGACCAAAATGAGTCCAATTAAAACCACTGAGCAAGGCTTTATTGATATACACTCCTGGGTGAGAGTCCCCATCCAACAGAGCGGATCTGGGAGAATCGTGTGCAGGCTCAGCTGGTTTGAAAGTTTTATGGGCTTGGGGTAGGAAGGGGGGAGAGGTTGGGACAGGAAAGGGAAGCTATGGGCAGGGAGGGGGGCTTGGGATAGGAAAGGGAGGTTTTGGGTGTCCCCTGTCTTCCTGGGGTTGGTCAGGGGACTGGCTGATATATGGTAGTCATGAATTGTCGTCACTGCCTGTTTGCTGGTGTTTGATTGATTGTTCTTTCCTGCATGCAGGCTACCTGGTACTTTGTTTTCTTTAGCCGCCTTAAACCAACCTAACATCTTTCTCTGAGACTTTTCTACTACTAGCCAACTTCTTTTGGAATCTCCTTTCTTGCTTTCTAGTATCTAATAACTCTATATCCTCACTTCCAACATCTCTAACATCTCATCCTACACCCACCCCCGGTTCCCTTTAGTCCATCAGCAAAAACTGTAGACCCCTTTGCAAACCTATTTTTTATAGAGTAGATGCTAATTGAACTCATAATTTCTGTATAATATGACAAAGCCATAAATGTCCTATTAGGAGCTAGTTGGTTTAAACTATATATTGTTTGTATTGAGATCTGTTAATATTGGTTTCCCTCTTAAAGGAAAGGTATTAGAACACTGTAGGGGGTCTATAAGCCTATAGGATAAAGACTATGGATGGACTGCACATGCATGGAGGAGGAGACAAACCACGTGCTGCACTGAGGCCCCTCATCTACCAACTGACAGCTGTCCCTGCCTACTTCTATCTAGAGTCAATAGCCAGGACCAAGAAGATTATCCCCAAGGTCGCTGCAGGCCCAGTTACACCAGAGGTGAGGTATTGGTAACTTGCAGGGACTCTATAAGATTATAGGGTAGAAACTGTAATACCTCAGATTGGCACTGCTAGAGAAGAGGACACAAGAACAACATGAAAAAATAAGGAAAGAAAATGCCCCAAACAAACCAAAATGATACAATAGTAGAATTCATTGACAGCACAATAGATGACATGTCAGAGGAGTTCAGAATGTACATAATTAAAATGATCTGTGAAGCATAGAATAACATAAGTGAGGAATTACAGGCAACAATTGATCACTCCAACAAAGAAATAAAAGAGCAAACACAAGGAGCAAAAGATTACCTCAAGAAAGACATAGAGACCTTGAAAAAAAAAAAAACACACAAGCAGAAATCCTTGAAATGAAGGAAAAAATAAACCAGATAAAAAATTCAATAGAAAGCATCATCAACAGACCAGATAACTTGGAAGATAGAACCTCAGGCAATGAAGAAAAAATATACAATCTTGAAAATAAACTTGTCCACACAATGAAGATGCTAAGAAGCCATAAACAAAACATCCAAGAATTATGGTATAACATCAAAAGAACAAACATAAGAATTATCAGGATAGAGGAAGGCACAGAGATACAAACCAAAGGAATGCACAATCTCTTCAATGATATAATATCAGAAAATTTCCCAAACATGAAGAATGAATTGGAAAATCAAATACAGGAGGCTTATAGGACACCAAATGTAAAAAACGACAACAGATCCACACCAAGGCACATTATAATGAAAATGCCTACCATACACAATAAGGGTAGAATTTTAAAAGCTGCAAGAGAGAAGGTACAGATTACTTACAGGGGGAAACCAATTCAGATTTCAGCAGATTTTTCAACCCAGATCCTCAAAGCCAGGAGATCCTGGAACAACATATACCAAGCTCAAAAAGAAAATGGTTGCCAACCAATAATCTTATATCCAGCAAGGCTAAGATTCCAATTTGATGATGAAATGAAAACTTTCCATGATAAACAAAAGTTAAAAGAATTTGCAATGAGAAAGCCTGCATGAGAGAACATTCTCAGCAAAATATTTTATGAGAAGAAAATGAAAAACAACAATGAAAACTGGCAAAGGGACTACACTAAAGGAAAAGTCAATTAAAGGAGAAACCAAATCAAGTTAAAAACCAAAAATAAACCAAAATGAATGGGAATACAAACCATTTTTCAATAATAACTCTGAATGTTAAGGGCCTAAACTCATCAATCAAAAGACATAGACTGGGAAATTGGATTAAGAAATGAACCAACAATATGTTGTCTTCAAAAGAATCATCTCACAGAAAAAGATGTCCACAGACTGAAGGTGAAAGGATGGAAAAAATGTAATATTCAAGTGGAACATGTACACAAGCCGGGGTCTCCATCCTCATATCAGATAAAGTAGACATCAAACCAAAGATAGTCAGAAGGGATAAAGAAGGACATTTCATACTGCTTAACGGAATCATACATCAAAAGGACATAACAATCATAAATATCTATGCCCTGAACAATGGATCATCCACATATATCAAACAAATCCTTTTCAATATTGAGAATCAAATAGACCACAATACAATAATACTGAGTGACTTTAACACACCTCTCTCATCACTGGACAGATCTTCCAAACAAAAACTAAACAAAAATATCATACAACTCAATAATACAATCAATAATTTAGTATTAACAGACATATACAGAATATTTTATCCATCAACAAGTGAGTACAATTTTTATCAGCAGCACAAGAATACTTCTCTAAAATAGACCATATGTTACGCCACAAAGCAACTCTTAGTCAATACAAAAACTAGAGATACTACCCTGCATTCTATCTGACCATAATGGAATGAAATTTAAAATCAATGATAAAATAAAAAATAGAAACTACTCCATCACCTGGAGACTAAATAACATGCTATTGAATGATGAATGGATAACAGAAGACGTCAGGGAGGAGACAAAAAAAATTCATAGAGGTAAATGAGAACTCTGATACAACATATCAAAATCTCTGGGACACTATGAAGGCTGTGTTAAGCTCATTAATTAAAAGAAGAAAAAGTCAACAAACAACCTGACATTACATCTCAAAGCTCTAGAAAAAGAACAAATCAACACCAAAAGAAGTAGAAGACAGGAAATAATTAAAACCAGTGCTGAAATCAATGAAATTGAAACAAAGGAAACAATTCAAAAAATTAACAAAACAAAAAGCTGGTTCTTTGAAAAAAATAAATAAAATTGATAAATCCTTAGTTACTCTAATGAACAGGAGAGAGAAAACTCAAATTACTAAAATTCAAGATAAAAAGTGAAATATCACAACAGATACTATTGAAAAACAGAAGATAATTAGAAACTATTTTGAAAATCTATACTCCAATAAAACAGAAAATTCCAAAGACACTGATAAATTTCTAGGGGCATGTGATCCCACTCAAACTGAATTAGAAGGACATAAACAACTTAAACAGGTCAATTTCAAGCAAGGAAATAGCAGACACCATCAAAAGCTTACCAACCAAGAAGAGCCTCAGACAAGACAGATTCTCAGCCGAAGTCTACAAGATCTTTAAAAAAGAATTAATACTAATACTCCTCAAATTATTCTATGAAATAGAAAGGGAGGGGACCCTTACAAACTCATTCTATGAGGCTAGTATCACTCTGATTCCAAAACCAGACAGAGACATCAAAGTAAGAAAACTTCAGACTAATATCCCTGATGAACATACATGCAAAAATTCTCAATAAAATTCTGGCAAATTGTATACAAAAATATATTAAAAAGATAGTGCACCACAATCAAGTGGGTTTCATCCCAGGTACACAAGGTTGGTTCAACATACAGAAATGGTATTGGCACCAAAATAGGCATGTAGATCAATGGTATAGAATAGAACACAGAGACAAACCCATATAAATACTGTTATCTCACACTAGACAAAAGTGCCAAAAACATACACTGGAGAAAAGATAGCCTCTTCAACAAATGGTGCTGGGAAAACTGTAAATCCAATTGCAGCAAAATGAAACTAAACCTTTATCTCTCACCATGCACAAAATCTTACTGAAAGTGGATCAAAGACCTAGGAATTATACCAGAGATGCTGCACCTAATTGAGAAGAGAGTAGGCCCAAATCTTCATCATGTCAAATTAGGCTCTTACTTCTTTAACAAGACTCCTAAACCCAAGAAATAAAAGCAAATATAAATAAATAGAATGGATTCAAACTAAAAAGCTTCTTCTGAGCAAAAGAAACAATCAATGAGGTGAACAGAAAGCCTACATTCTAGGAACAAATTTTTACCCCATGCACATCAGATAGAGCACTGATCTCCAGGAAATATAAAGAACTCAAAAAAACACCAAAAAACCCCACAAACCACTCAGTTAATAAGTGAGCTAAGAAGCTGAATAGGCACTTCTCAGAAGGAGATATACAATCAATCAACAAATATATGAAAAAAAATGTTCAATATTTCTATCCATTTGAGAAATTCAAATCAAAACTACTCTAAGATTTATCTCACTGCAGTCAGAATGGCAGTTATCAAGAATACAGACAACAACGAGTGTTGGTGAGGATATGGAGGAAAAGGCACACTCATACATTGCTGGTGGAACTGCAAATTGGTACAACCAATCTGGAAAGCAGTATGGAGATTCCTTTGAAAACTTGGAATAAAACCACCATCTGACCCAGCCATACACTCCTTGGTCTATACCCAAAGGACTTAAAAACAGCATACTACACTAATGCGACCACTTCAATGTTCATAGCAGCACAATTTACAATAGCTAAACTGTGGAACCAACCTAGATGCCCTTCGATAGATGAATGGATAAAGGAATATTACCTGTGGTAATTAACTGTGGTATACATAATGGAATATTACCCAACATTAAAAAGAAATAAAATCATGGCATTTGCAGGTAAATGGGTTGGGTTGGAGAACATTATGCTAAGTGAAGTAAGCCAATCCCAAAAAACCAAATACCGAATGTTCTCTCTGATAAGTGGATGCTGATTGATAATGTGGGAGGGGGCATGGAAAGAATGGAGAAAGTTTGGTCGAAGGAGAGAAAAGGGAGGTTATGAGACATTGGAGCAGGAAAGATGGTGGAATGCAATGGACAAAAATGCCCTAGGTTCACGTATGACTGCACATATGGTATAACTCTATATTGTGTACAATCAAAGAAGTGAAAATTTATGCTCCATTTGTGTACAATGAATCAAAAGGCATTCTGCTGTCATGTAAACCTAATTAGAATAAATAAAAGTTTTTTTTAAAAGAATAGCAAATAGCAATGCTACAATAAAAAAAATCCATTGGATTAGACAAAGGAGAATGAAGGGAAGGGAGGGGGAAGGGAATAAGAACAGTAGAATTAAGTGTATATAACTTTCCTAGCCTTGTATTTGAATACACAAACAGGGTAACTTCACATCATGTACAAACTCAAGAATGGGATCCTGAATAGAATAAGTTATCTTCTATGTATGTATAATTAGCCAAAATACATTCCACTGTCATGTATAACTAAAAGGAATAAAAACAAAAAAGAGAGAAATGAGAGACATGACCAATGTAGAACCCTGTTTAAGGATTGGTAAGAAAGATTTAGAATTTTGTGTATAAGAAATATATAAGGTTATGGAAAAATCATAAATGTATTCAAACATTCTTAGTATATGTAATAAATCATTTTATATTTCAAAAAATTCTTTGGGATATGGAAAGAATTTATATCTTGACTTGGACATTACTTTTATAGTATACATATATTACAGTTCCTTAAGTACATTATATGTTTATAGTGCCATGTATGAAAATGTACATACAATGGTAAAACTGTAGAAAAACATTGATAACCAAACAATTCTGGCAACTGAACTGTAATTTAACCTGTATTTTAACTTCCTTTTTTGGAAGAGATGTCTACTAATATGTACTATAATAGTCACCTTACAGTTAGATGACAATTTTTAATTGTTTATATACCTCAATTACACTTTAGTTTCTAATTCTCAAAATAAGAAAAAGTTTTTATATTTTTGCTTTTTTGGTTGTGTTTATTATATTATTAAGTAAATATAATTAACTAAAAATTGCTTTCTCAGAGAAGTTGGAAGAAATTAATTTAAAGGTACACTTTCTATTTTTTCTTTTTAGTTTATATACTTAAGATATACAACATAATTTTTAATATAATATCCATAGTAAAATAATTATTAGTTAAGCAAATTAACATATCCATTAGGAAGTGGTAGACTTTATAATGTCTCTCATTGTACTAAAAGGTATTTTAAATTTCTGTTATTCCATCTATCTTTATGTGCATAATGCTGGTGTAACTTTGTGTTTAATGACTCACATATTTACATTTGATCTTAGTTAAAATTCACGTTAATATCTGAAAACTTTTGACAGTATTGGGGGAGTATTGGCTTTGTGCATGCCAGGCAGGTGCTCCACCACTGAGTTACAACCCTAGCAGTTAATATCTGAAAAAATGAACATTATCATTTTAGTTGTAGGATAGAATTTTTAATGTTCTCAGTGACATAAGTGAAGATAGAAATGGAAATCCAGCTCATATCTACTGTATCTTTTTATGAGAAATCATTTTTTAGACTGTACCTTAAAAATCAAAAACACATTAGTGCCTGTTAGAACCCTCTCCCTGTTTCAAACCATGAGTTCTCATTTTCTATTAAAAGTCAGCTGAATGTTTCTCATTCTTTGATAAAGTAAGACTTTGAATTTCTTAGTAGAAAGAGGAAGGCACTCAACAGTTTTCTGATCTGAATTCTTACTTCAGTTTCAGTAATTTCACCTCTGTGAAATAAAAATTAAATAAAAAAAGAAACTATCTCCCAGAGTTGTTCTCATGAACACAGAATCTAAAAGAAATGATGAGATACATAATGAAAGTAAAAGAGCTTCATTTTGAGCCAAATATTCCTAGGGTTAAAATGTTTTCCAAAATTATGCATATCTGAAGTGATAGACATGCCCCTTAACCTGATCTGATCATACACCTGTGTACTTGTTTTGAAAAGGCACACTCTACCCCATATGTAGATATAATTGCTGTGTCAATTTAAACATACATGTTCATAAGTAAAAATAACAAAAATAAAATTGTTTTCTCATCTTAGTATGGGTATAAACTAGTACAAGATACCTAGTGTTCCTGTTGGTTTTACTCATTAATAACATAGTGCTGATAATAGCTTATTCACAGCAACATGGATAAAGTAGTTTGAGAACAAAGCACAGGGGTAGAAAAAGGATAGGCAACAAGTATGCTCCAGCTATTATAAACTGTGACCAAAGATACTTGCACTTGACAGTACCTCATTAGTTTTTCCCAAACTCTAAATGGCAAATAGGAAAGATGATTGCAAGGAGCACAAGAAACTAAGTGATGAATATTCTTTTCCAAATAGAACATTCTCTCTCACCCACTTCCACCACTGTCCATGAATACCATCTGTAACTGCCAGTTATAATTCCTCTCTCATTCAAAAATTAATGTTTTCATAGTCAAGTCAATTTGTATTTTTAATTATCTCTCACCACCAATGTACAAAGGATCAGGAAACAGAAGGAGCAAGCAGTGCATAGAACATTTTATGACATGCAAGTTGAAAGGATTTTTTCAAATTATTCATTCTATATTTTTGCTAATCAACTTCTTAGCTCTAAGGCTGTGAGGGAAGGGATAGATCTTCAGGGTGGCTTTCACTGACATTGTTGAACAGAACTCCAATTATTCCAAATTCTGCTAGCTAGAGTCAGCTCATCTAGTGCAGCAAACTGTATTTTTGTAGTATTTTCTGACCACACGGAGTTTAAAAAAAAAATGAAGTGGTGCTGGAACTTATGAAGAAATTTGCATTTGACTTTCCTTTGCCATGTAGACATAATATTCTCTTTCTTGAGTTAGGTTCTGTTTACACAGACTCAGTTGTTAAAATTCATTACATTTATGACATGCAGGATTAAATATATTATGAATCATTTTAAATGTGATATATATTTTGTCCTGGTGAATAGTATGTTCTCTCTCTCTCTCTCTCTCTCTCTTTCTACTTCCTGTCCTTATACTGAGCCACTTTCCTCTGCCATACTCTTCTGCTATTATGTTCTGCCTCATCTCAGGTCCCCAGGAATGGAGCCAGCTCTCTATATACTGAGACCTCTGAAACTGTGAGCCCCAAAATAATCTTTTCCTTCTCTAATTGTTCTTATCAGGTCTTTTAGTCACAGAAGTAAAAAATCTGACTAAATAAGAAATATCAATTGCAATTAGAGTACTAATAAAATATTTCTACACATTTTGTGATATAAAAATATGACCTTCACTGAGTAAGAAAGGAGATGTGAAAATTGTTTACCCTGCTCAAAAAGTATTTCATAGTTTGTGTCATATGACAAAATAAATAAGAGAAATGTTTAATGCACTGTTTACAGCAGAAAATGAAGAATTCTGAAAAATTTTACAGTAAATTCACCTATTTTGATTTAACACTACCTTTACAACATTCAGGTGTGTTTTATAGAACACTAATACTTCTGCATGTTAAATGATGTAGGAAAGCAAAAAATTCTGGGTCAAATAAGTCTGATTATTAATGGTTACATAAAATTTAACAGTTTTCTTTGCAACAGAAATTCTGAAACTAAAATTTACTATCTTTCCCATGATATTATGTTTCTGTACATGAATGAACACTATATTAACTCTTTTAGAGATATGTTGTTTTCTCTACCACTATCTAAACTAATCCAGAAAAATTATACTACCAAATTAAGATTCAGCCACTAAATTAAGCTATACCATAGAAAGATACTTCCTAATGCTTCCAGAGTTTCATTATAAACATTTGTAGCCAAACAAAAAAAAAAATAGAAGCAAAGGGAGCAAAGAGTGGATCTTCTGAATTATGCACCAGAACTTTCAGGATGAGGATTTCTTGAGAGACATTATTTTAAGGTTCTATGACCTTTACCATGAAGCAGTTCTAAAAATGGCATTTCTACCATCTCTAGCATTCACCGTTTAACGGAAGTGTCAAGCATCTTGTAGTTTTTGCATTCAATACATTGGAATTATAACAATTGAGTCAGAATAGAATCTAACTGAAAGACAGAAAAATGCATTTGATGACCTCAGATACTGACATGAAAAATTTGATGAAACAATTTACATCTAAGAATGATCTTTGAAAACTGCACAGGTTTCTTTGCAATTATCCTCATAAAATAGACATCTGAAACTGATCAGTATATGTGAACTCCATAGAATACATGAATGTGTGACAGATATAGGAAAAGAATTGTTTTTGATTTGGATAATATCACAGACATTACATTACATGTAGATGTTCGATTCAGACTTACCTTTATGGATTGAGGTAGCAGTAAGTACAAACTAGTTCTAATACAGCAACATTCATTTGGTTTTATTGATATTGTGATTGGGGAAAATGGTAAAAATAGAATTGTTAAGTGATAAAGAAGGAGCTATATCTCCTAGGAAGTACTTTGTTAAATGATTCAAATTTGAAATATTTTAAATGTTTTACATAATTAAAAAAATTAAAACAACAAAAATAAGTGACTGAAATCATAGAGCAATTTGGTGGTATAACTGCTCAAAAATTCAGTTAGCATGATTTCAAAGCACAGGGGTGGAAAAAGGATAGGCAACAAGTATGCTCCAGTTAGTGTCCTAACTGGCGTTGTTACTGGGATATGCTGAAACATCTGAAATTTAAAACTGAATCAAATAATCTTATTGTTAGTAAAGACGTGGTATGGTGATTAGTACACCAAACAACTAATGGAAAAGTAAACACCATGTAAATCACATAATTATTTCTGGGAAGAGTTCAAAACTATAGGAAAAAAGTCAAATGGAATTTCTAGAACTGGACAAGATCTTATAGAGAAGAATATGTTGAAAATCAGATGAGGAACAGATTCAGCAAAGCCAAATAAGCAATCAGTAACCTTGAGAAAGGTCAATAAAAGTCACCCAATTTAAGTACAGTTAGAAAAAAATGGGGGGGTTGTATTTGAGCAGAATAGAATATCCAAGAGCTGTGGAATACTAGGAAGTAGGATGATATATGTATAATTAATCTCCCAAAAGGCAAAGTGATTGCAATGAAAAATAAATATTTGAAGAAATTAAGCCTAAGAATTTTACAAATTTAGTGACAAAGAACAAATCTCAGATTTAGAAATTCAGAGAAAACCAAGCAGAGAAGAAGATAGAGGGGGAATAAACAAACCCTCAGCCCATAGGCATAAAGTGTTAATAGAATAACATCTCAAACTACCAGTATATGGCCAGGGAAAATATATTTCAAAATAATGATGTATAAAGACTATACTAGGTGACTAAAAACTGGTGGCATTAATTAACAGCAGAAATATTCTATGAGTAATGTTACAGTCTTCAGGCAAAAGAATGAAAACTCTGGTTAAACAAAAAATGATATTGTAAGTCCCATAAAACCATTAAAATTTTTAAAAAGAGCTATAAATAATACATCAATAGTAATGGAGTCATGAAATACTCAGTTAACATAAAAGAAGACAGAAAATGGAAGGGATACAAAACCATAAATGAAAGAAATAGAAAACAATGAGATTTTAATTCAATCTTATTAATAATTTAATAAATGTGAAGAGTCTAAGCATACCACTTGAAAAGCAGAGATTTTAGTATTTGTTAAAAATATGGTGTCTACAAGAAATTCACTTTAAATATAAGGACACAAGTTAAGAATAAAAGGACAGAAAACATATACCATGTAAAAAATGATATACCATGCAAGCACTAACCAAAATAGACAAAATATGCCTAAACCAAAGAATAATAAAATGGGCAAGGTGGTACATAACTTAAAGGTAAACTGCTCAATTTTCTAAGACATAAAAATTTTACACGTGTAAAATTTTACAGCACATCTAACAATAGTGCTGCAATATTCATGAAAGAAAAACTCTTAGAGAGAAATAGTCAAATCCCAAAATGTATTTGGACACTTCACACTCCCTTCTTAATAACTGGTATAAGAAATAGGTAGAAAGGTACCAGAGCCCCTGTGAATGAAGGAGCACAGGCCAAGGCCCAGCACCACTTTCAGGGACAGCTGCTGGAGCACAACCAAGGGCAGACCTGAGACTGCTAGCTGCCAATCACAGGGGAACCCAGACCCTGGTGAAGGATTGCCTCCAGGGACCCGTGAGGGAGACTGGGCCTAAGTGAGACCCAGTTGAAGGACTGCCTCCAGGGACCCCTCTGGGTCTAAGCCTAAGTGAGGCCTGGGACTGCCCCTGGTTTCACACCAGAGTCCCTGCCAACTGGCAGGAGCACAGGCCAAGGCCCAAGACCACCTTCAGGGACCTCCACAAAAGCCCAGACAAGGTCAGGCCCAAGATTGTTACCCACCGATCCAACACCCACAGGGGAACCCAGACCCAGGCAAAGGACTGTCTCCAGTGTCCCCTGTAGCTGAGGCCTGGGACTGCCCCCACTTTAGTGCCAGAGCCCCTGCTGACCCACAGGAGCCCAAGCCCAGAGCTAGACCCACCATGGGAATCCCTGAGGGAGTCTAGGGCAAGATTAGGCCTAGGATTGCCCTCATGGGTCTGTGTGATCAAATAAACCAAGATACTACAATAATAGAATCCATTGACAGCACAGTTGATGAACTGTCAGAGAAAGATTCATAATGTACATAATTAAAATGATCTACAAATTAAAGAATGACTTAGGTGAGCAAATCAGGCAAAAATTGATCACTCGAAAAAAGACATAAGAGAGCAAATAAAGGCAACCATCAATCACACCAACAAAGAGATAAGGGATCAAATACAGGTAACAAAAAATCACTTTAAAAAAGAGCTAGATATTATTAAAAAAAATCAGAAAATTTTGGAATGAAGGAAAAAAATAAATCAAATAAAAACTTGATAGAAAGCATCACCAGCAGACTAGATCACTTGAAAGACAGAAACTCAGATAATGAAGACAAAATATCCTTGAAAATAAAATTGACCATACAGTGAGGATGGTAAGAAATCATGAACAGAACATACAAGAATTATGGCACAGCATCAAAAGACCAAATCTAAGATTTATTAGGATAGAAGAAAGTACAGAATTTCAAAACAAATGAATGCACAATCTCTTCAATAAAGTAATATCAGAAAATTTCCCAAACATAAAAAATGAATTGGAAAATCAAATACAAGAGGTTTATAGGACCCCCAAATGTACAAAACTACAACAGATCTACACCAAGTCACATTATAATGAAAATGCCCAACATACAGAATAAGAATAAAATTTTAAAGGCCACAAAAGAGAGAAATCAGATTACATATAGGGGGAGACCAATTTGTATCTCAACAGATTTTTCAACCCAGACCCTAAAAGTATACCTTGGTATATGAAACAACATATACCAAGCTCTGAAAGAAAAATGAATACCAACCAAGAATCTTATATCCAGAAAAATTAAGCTTCAGATTTGATGATGAAATTAAAACTTTCCATTACAAACAAAAGTTAGAAGAATCTACAGCAAGAAATCCTGCACTACACAGCATTCTTGGCAAAATATTCCATGAGGAGAAAATGATAACCACCAACAATGAAAATACACAAAGAAAGGAACTACAGTAAAGGAAAGGGCTATCAAAAGGGAAACCAAGTCAAGGTAAAAACAAAACAAAACAAAACAAAAAAACTAAAATGACTGGAATTACAAATCATATTTTAATAATAATCCTGAATGTGAATGGCCTAAACTCATCAATTAAACATAGACTGATAGACTGGGGGGAGGGGATGAAGACCCAACAGAATGCTGCCTTCAAGAAACTCATCTCACAGGAAAAGACATCCACACACTGAAAGTGAAAGGATTGGAAAAAACATATCACTCACATGGACCATGTAAACAAGCAGGAGTTTCCATCCTCATATCAGATAAAGTGGAATTAAAACCAAAGTTAGTGAAAAGGGATAAAGAATGACATTTCATACTTCTTAAGGGAATCACACATCAATAAGACATAACAATCACAAATATCTATGCCCCAAAAAATGGGACACCTATGTATATCAAAAAAAATTCTTCTCAACCACAGAATAAAATAGACCACAACACAATAATACTTGGTGACCACTGGATAGATCTTCCAATCAAAAACTTAACAAAGAAACCATAGAACTAAAAAAAAAAATCAATAATTTAGAATTAATGACATATATAGATTATTCCATCCATCAATGAGTGAACACACTTTTTTCTCAGCAGCATATGGATCCTCCTCCAAAATAGATCATATGTTATATCACAAAGTCAGTCTTAGCAAATGCCAAAAAAAAAAAAAAAATAGAGATACTACCCTGCATCCTATCTGACTACAATGGAATAAAATTAGAAATCAATGATGGATTGAAAAATAGAAACTACTCCAACACTTTGAGACTAAATAATACACTATTAAATGATGCATGGATAACAGAAGACATCAGGGAGGAAATAAAAAAATTATTAGAACTAAATGAAAACTACGATACAACATATCAAAATCTCAGGGACACTATGAAGGCATTGTATTCATCAGGGATATTGGTCTGAAATTTTCTTTCTTTGATATGTCTCTGTCTGGTTTTGGAATCAGGGTGATACTTGCCTCATAGAATGAGTTTGGATGAAGTTCATTGCATTAAGCTTATTTGTTAAAAGAAGAAAAAGTCAACAAATAAATGACTTGATTCTACATCTGAAAGCCCTATAAGAAGAAGAACAAACCAACACCAAAAGAAGAAGAACACAGAAAATAATTAGAATCAGGGCTGAAATCAACAAAATTGAAACAAAAGAAACAATTCAAAAAATTGACAAAACAAAAAGCTGTTCTTTGAACAAATAAAATTGACAAAACCTTAGCCACCCTAACGAAAAGAAGGAGCGAAAAAACCCAAATTACTAAAATTTGTGATGAAAAAGGAAATATCACGACAGACACTACTGAAATACAGAAAATAATTAGAAACTATTTTGAAAATGTATACTCTAGTAAAATAGAAAACCCTGAAGACACTGACAAATTTCCTAGAGGCATATGACCTAACCAAACTGAACTAGGAGGTCATACACAACTTAAACAGATCAATTTCAAGTAAGGAAATAGAAGATGCCATCAAAAGCTTACCAATTAAGAAATCCCAGAACCAGATCGATTCTCAGCCAACTTCTAAAAGACTTACAAAGAAGAATTAATACCAATACCCCTCAAACTATTTCATGAAATAGAAAAGGAGGGAACCCTTCCAAACTCATTCTATGAGGCAAGTATCACCCTGATTCCAAAACCAGACAGAGACACATCAAGGAAAGAAAATTTCAGACCAATATCATTGATGAGCATAGCTGCAAAAATTCTCAACAAAATTTTGGCAAATCACATACAAAATCATATTAAAAAGATAGTGCACCATGAACAAGTGGGGATCATTCCAAGGATGCAAGGTTGGTTCAACATATGGAAATCAATTAACATAATACATCACATCAATAGAATTAAAGATAAGAATTGTATGATTAGATCAATTGATGCAGAGAAAGAATTTGACAAAATACAGCACCCTTTCATGTTCAAAACACTACAAAAACTAGGGACAATAGGAACATACCACAACTTTGTAAAAGGTATCTATGCTAAACCCAAGGCCAACATTATCCTAAATGGAGAAAAACTGGAAGCATTCCCTCTAAAAATGGGAACAAGACAGGGATGTCCTCTTTCACCACTGCTATTCAACATAGTCCTTGAAACTCCAGCCAGAGCAATTAGACAGATGAAAGAAATTAAAGGGGTACAAATAGGAAAAGAACTCAAACTATCATTATTTGCAGATGACATAATTCTGTATTTAGGGTATCCAAAAAATTCCACCAGAAAACTTCTAGAATTAAGAAATTAATTCAGCAAAGTTGCAGGATATAAAATCAATGCCCATAAATTAATTGTGTTTCTATACATCAGTGATGAATCATCTGAAAGAGAAATTAGAAAAATTACACCATTCACAATATCCCCCTAAAAATAAAGTATTTGGGAATCAATTTAACAATAGAGGTGAAAGACCTCTACAATGAAAACTACAGGACACTAAATAAAGAAATTGAAGAAAACCTTAGAAGATGGAAATATCTCCCATTTTTGGATAAGCAGAATCAATATTGTCAAAATGGCCATACTACCCAAAGCACTATATAGATTCAATGCAATGCCAATTAAAATTCCAACATCATTCCTTATAGAAATAGAAAAGGCAATCATGAAATTCATTTGAAAGAATAAGAGACACAGAATAGCCAAAGTAAACCTTAGCAAGAAGAGTAAAGCAGGAGGCATCACAATACCAGAACTTAAACTATACTACAAAGCTATAGTAACAAAAATGGCATCATACTGGCACCAAAATAGAATGTAGACCAATGGTGCAGAATAGAAAACACAGAGACAAACCCACATACATACAGTCATCTCATACTAGAAAAAGGTACCAAATACTTCCACTGGAGAAAAGATAGCCTCTTCAACAAATGGTGCTGGGAAAACTGGAAATCCATATGCAGCAAAATGAAACTAAACCCCTATATCTCACCATACACAAAATTCAACTCAAAATGGATCAAGGACCTAGGAACTGGACCAGAGATCCTACACCTAATAGAAGGAAAAGTAGGCCTAAATCTTCATCATGTCAGATTATGACCTTACTTCCTTAACAAGACCCCTATAACACAAGAAGTAAAATCAAGAATCAATAAATGGGATGGATTCAAACTAAAAAGCTTGTCAGCAAAAGAAACAATCAACAAAGTGAACAGAGAGCCTACATTCTGGGAACAAATCTTTGCCACATGCACATCTTACAGAGCACTAATCTCCAGGATATATAAAGACTCAAAAAACTTAACACCATAAAAACAAACAACTCAATCAATAAACAGGCTAAGGAGCTGAACAGACACTTCTCAGAAGATAACAATCAATGAACAGACATATGAAAAAATATTCAACATCTCTAGCAATTAGAGAAATGCAAATCAAAACTACTTTAAAATTTCATCTCATGCCAGTCAGAATGGCAGTTATCAAGAATACAAACAGAAGACATAATCAGGTGCAATAAGACAAAAACAAATTAAAAAGATATTCAGGAGAGAGGTGATGGCAGAAATGAGCTGGGCAGCAAGTCCCAATCTCCTGACAACACAGAAAGGAAGCAGCAAAATACAAGCAGAATCGAGAGGTTGGTGGCAAAATAAATGCTCTAAGAGTTGGTATGTCATAGTCTGAGCTCTGGAGAGACTAGAAGATAGGTTACCAGATGTTGCAAGTGGCACAATTAATAATTACTTGGAAGCAAATTGTCTTTAGATGCAAGTGTATATTCAATCACACCAATCATCAAGTATAAGCAATTAATGAAAAAAAGTGTTGGGTGTGTTGGAGCACAAGTAGCATTCAACGAATACTAATTAAACTCTATAGGTAATTCACACTATCCAAGGTCAACTAAACACCACAAGCAATTCACACAAGCCTAGGGCAACTATGATCCCCAAAATATCTCCAGTGCCATGTGACTTCTTTTAGCCAAAGAGCAGATGTTATCTTCAGTGGTTTTCTTCAGCTGATGGCTGATCTCAGGGAATGGTGGAGTTAATCCAGGGATGGATAGCAAGGTGCCAGTCTCAATGATGTCCTTGGAGCAAAAAAACCCCAATGTAGCAGGACAAGCAGTTTAAATACAGTTCCAAATTGGTGTTGTGAACGGGAGATTGGTTACACCTAATGAAACTTAATGTCCGTTAGTTATGTCCAGCAAGATAATGTAATTGAAACTGGACATATTTTTTGTGCATGTGCATGGAACTGTGCTCCCTATTATAACCAGTCATTGCTAAGCATGCCTATGGCTAGTGCCCCTATTGATTGCAAGCAGGCATGACTAAGCATGTCAATGGCTGCTGTTCCTTACACCAGAGTAGAAAACAAACTAAGAAACTCATAGTTCACTGATCCAAATTTGTGGATGAGTGGGGAAGGGGCAATGGAGAGAGAAGGGTGGGAGCAGCGGACATTCTCTTAAGCGCACCCACTTAAGAACTGTTGGAAAGACAAAACTTAAAGCATGGCAGTAACAGAAGTCACCTTAAAACAGTGCAAACAGCTTACAACAGTAAAGACAGTTGAGCAAGGGTTCTGCAGCCATCTTGTGGACCACTCAGCCAACCAGGTACCCTCTTAACTCAGCAGGGTGTCTTCCAAAGCCCAGACAGCTACAAATTAAACCAGAGGGAAGTCCCCTGCAATGGGAACTCTTAAGAATCTGGCCAGAAAGAACTTCAAGAAAGACCACTACTAGCCATAATTCACTGAAACCCCTTACCCTGCCCCCTCAACATGAACAAAGGGAACAAATGGATGGTGCGCATGAGGGGAGTGCATCTAACCCTGTTCAGCCTCTCTGGCCCAAGCAAGGGTGAAAAGCTCTGGACAGCATTCAATCACTCACTCAACTGACACAACAATGAAGCAACTTTGGCCTTGAACAAAGGAAAGCAGATTCACCAGAAGACCACTGACCCTGGGGCAGGGCACAGTGGTAAGCCTAAGGACAGCCTGTAGGATTGCAGGGCACTACCAGAGGGAAGCTGCCTGAATCCAATGACATAAAGACTTATTGGGAAATTGCCAGAGGCTATGCAGCAGAAAGGAGCTAATACAAGGCTTAACAGGTGCACAGCTTGAATAGGGATTACAACTAGCAAGTGACATGGCATTGTGAGGACAGATGTGGGACCTTGCATCAAATTTAGTAAGCAGAAAAAATTAATGTCTGCCAGTCACAACCTGAGGCAGTGAAAACTAGAGTCCAGGTGAACCATTTGAGACCCTTCACTACAGTACCTCAGAGCTGCATCAGCTGGGGGAATACTTCTGCATCACCAGCCACTCTTGGAAAATCTGCAAGCAGAGATTTCATGTTCACAAACAACCACCAGGATCTTCAATACTGCAAAAATAATCCAGTAGAGGAAAGAAGATACATGGAGACCCACAGCAAACAGAGACAGCAGAGCCTGCATATACTGAACTACTGTACACAATAGAATCAGCGAACTCATAACACTGCACTCACCAAGCAGTCAGCTACAGGCCCCTGAGCTGAAAAACCAAAAGATGCTATTAGGAGGTTCACATCAATTAGGGAATTGGCTTCTGTGCCCCTGTAACTGTAAAGATGTATGAGATACCATAAACAGAATACTCAGGAAATCTGGGATAACATGGGAAGCACAAATTTAGTTTTCATTGGGATAGATGAAAGCTCTGAAATATAAACTAAAGGAAAGAGAGATTCATAGCCAAAAACTGATGGATACTTGCTAAATGTCCAAACAACTGTGAAACCCAAACCAAAATTCAATAAGAATTTTCTTCACCTTGACCTGGTATACTGTAAAGAACTCTATTGTTAACTTTGATCATGTAAATAACTTTTTAACTTGAACAATAATTGTTAACCTAATTGCCAACATTGTACTTTCAACCCATTTGAATGTATTTTTTCTAATAGTTTAAAGCATTGATTGGAATCAATCTTTCTTTTTTCACCTAACTTTAGTTTAATATCTGCTTTTCTTAGGCCCTACTCATACTCTTGCACTATCTGCTACAACTTCTAATCACACCCAGTTATGTATATATCTATGTATCTCTCTTTCTACATTGGTGTAAATATCCTTTCATAATCTCCCCCTCCCATGTCTCTCTCTTCCTTCTCTTTGCTCAGTCTTTCTTCCTGCATCCTTTTATCTCTTACCTAATGTTATAGTAAGTTTATTGAATTTAACAACTAACTTTTTGACCTTTTCCAGAGCTATATTGTAAATGAATACCTAAATTTGAGGAACCACAGAGAACATTTGCAACAACTTTTTATACTTACTATAAACAGAACAAGGCTTGGCTCAGAAGTGTTTTTAGCAAAAAAAGCTCAGTAGTATCTCTAAAAGTGGTGCTGATATTGAGATCAGCAGAGGTCACACATTGAACACATTGAATTAAAATATCATTATCTGTATATTCCCCCAACCCAGAGTTCTTAAGAAAAAGAATCTCATGAAGTACTTCTTCACTTGAAAGAAATCAGAACCATACCAGTAGATGGGTAGACATAGAAACAATATGAAAAATCCAGAGAACAAACTGTCCCAAACAACCCATAATGCTTCAACAACAAGCATTGTTGACACCATACTGGAGGAAATGACAGAGAAGGAATTCAAAAAGTTTATAAACTGTTCTATGAACTAAAAGACAATGTAAGGAGTGAAATCAGAGAGAAAATAGAGAAAGTGAAACATCAGTTCAATAGAGGTGAAGATTTTGAAAAAAATATATAAATTTTCAAAATGAAGGAATAAATAAACCAAATTAAAAATTCAATGGAAAGCATCACTAATAGATTATACCACTTTGAAGACAGATTTTCAAGCCTTGAACCCAAAGCATATAATATTGAAAATTAAGTCTACCATAGAGAAAAGATGTATGAGATACCATGAACAGAATCCTCAGGAAATCTAGGATAACATTAAAAGCCCAAATTTAATTTTCATTGGGAAAGATGAAAGCTCTGAAATATAAACTAAAGGAAAGCACAATCTTTTCAATGAAATAATATTAGAGAAATTTTCAAACCTTAAGAATGAGATTAAAATTCAAATACAGAATTCATATAGGACTTCAAATATATATATTTAAAAAAACACAACATATCCACTCCAAGATACATTACTATGAAAATACCTAACATACAGAATAAGGATATAATTTTAAAAGCTGCAAGAGAAAAACAACTGGTCACGTTTTGAGATACAACAATCCAGATTTTAGCTGTTTTTTTTTAACCCAGACTCTAAAAGCTAGGCGGTCATGGAATAATAGACATACTATCAAAAGAACTATACAGATTCAATGCAATTCCATCAAAATTCCAATGACTTTCTTCACAAAAAGTAAAAGCAGTCATAAAATTTATTCAGAAAAATAAGAGACCCAGAATAGCCAAAACAATCTATAGAAAGGTGAAGTAGTAGGCATCACAATTCTGAACCTCAAATAATACTATAGAATTATAGTAACAAAAATAGCATGGTACTGACACCAAAACAGGCATGAAGACCAATGGAATAAAATAGAAGCCATGGAGACAAACCCACATAAATACGGTTTTCTCATACTAGACAAAGGTACCACAACATACATTGGAGAAAAGATAGCCTTTTTAACAAATGATGCTAGAAAATCTGGAAATTCACATGTACTGGAATAAAATATATCCTCTATCTCTCAGCCTGCACCAAACTCAACTTATAATGGGTCAAAAATCTAGAATTAGACCAGAAAACCTGAATCTCCTAGAAGAATATGTAGGCCCGACTCTCCACCATGTTGGCTCAGGAACTTTCTTAACAGGACTTCTTCCTTAACAAGACACCTAAAACACAAGAAGTAAAATAAAAACAAAAACTAAATGTGATGGCATCAAATTAAAAATCTTCTTCATAGCAAGGGAAACTAGTGTGAGCATAAAGAGACCCTACAGAATGAGAGAAATGTCACCTGATCCTCAGATACAGCATTAATATCCAAGATATATGAAGAACTCAAAGAAAACTTTAACACCAAAAACAAATAACCTAATCAATAAATGGGCAAAGAAACTAAACAGAAACTTCTCAAAAGAAGAAATATGAATGGTTAACAAATAAATGACAATGTGTTTAACATCTCTAGAAGTTAAGGAAATAAAAATCAAAACTACACTGAAATTTCATCTCACTCCAGTCAGAATGGCAATTACCAAGAATACAAGTAACAATAAATGTTGGCAAGGATGTTGGGAAAAGGTATATGTATATGTGGTTGGTAGGATGGCAAATTGTTGTGACCACTCTGGAAAACAGTATGAGATTTCTCAAAAAATTAAGAATGTAACCACCATATGAACAAGCTGTCCCACTCTTTGGTATTTATCTAAACGATTTAAGATCAATGTACTATATATGGACACATCAGTGTTTATAGCAGCATGATTCACAATTGCTAAACAATGTTTATGGCAGCACAATTCACAGTCTTCAATAGATGAATAGATAAAGAAAATGTGGTTTTATACACACACACACACACACACACACACACAATGGAGTATTATTTAGCTATAAAGAAAAAAGACTTTATGGCTTTTGCTAGTAAATGAATGGAACTGGAGACTATAATGCTAAGTGAAATAAGCCAATTCCAAAAAGTCAAAGGTTGAATGTTTTCTCTGATATGTAGAAGCTAAACCCAAATAAGGAAGGGGCAGATAAAAAAAAAAAAAGAAAAGAATAAAGTTCACTGGAGTCAACAAAAAAAGGAATTAAGGAAGAGATGAGAGAAGGGATAGGGACAGTGGAATGAATCTGACCTAACATTCCCATGTATATACATGAATGTACCACAGTGCATCTCACTATCATACATCCACAGACACTAACTAAAAAAAAAAAAATACTATAAGTAAATAGCAGAAATATCAGTAGAGTACAAGGAAGGGAATAGGGGTGGGAGAAAGAAAGGAGAAGGTGAAATACCAGGGACTGAATTGGAACAAATTATATTCCATAATTTTATAATTATCTCAAAATGAATTACATTGTTAAAAATAACTAATAACAAAATAAACTATAAAAATTACTTTAAAATTTAGGTTTAAAAGAAAATAAAATCATTTTATTTTCAGATGATATAACATTATTATAGAAAATCCAAAAGAATTTACTGAAAGTCTTAGAACTATTAAGTACAATCAGGAAGCTTGATGAATGCATTAAAATAAAAAAAGTAACTGTACTTCCATATAGTAGCAAAGAACCTTGAGTATATTAATAGATTTTGGATGTAAGAATTTGCAAAATTGATGAAATTTCTTGTAAGAATATTCTATCTATAATAAAAATGGTTCTTCTGTAGCTGGCTGAATCCCCTTTTTAATAAATGCCTTACCTCACATACCCCTTTTTTGTGGTGAGAATGCTTAAATTATACACTCTCAGCAATTATCAAGTATAAAATACTTGGTTATTAATGATGATCAACATAGTGTATAAAAGACATCTTAATTGTCTGGGGCTTTAGCTCAGTGGCAGAGCTCTTGCCTAGCACATGTGAGGCACTGGGTATGATCATCAGCACCACAAAAAAATAAACAAATAAAATAAAGACATACAGTCCAGCTACAACTACAAAAAAAATTAAAAAGAAAAACACCTCTTAAATTCATTTCCCCTGTTTAATATAAATTTTGTTTCTTTGGACTAACATCTTCCCAATTCCTCCACTCCCAGCTCTTGTAACCACCATTCTACTCTCTGCTTATATGAGATCAACATTTTTAGACAGCACATATAGGTGATATTATGTACCTTATTTCTGTGCCTGTCTTACTTTGCTTAACCTACTGTCCTCTACCTTCATCCATTTGTTATAGATGACAGGGTTTCCTTCTTTGTTAAGGCCAAATATGATTCCATTGTGTACATATACATTTTATTAATTCATTTATTGACGAACATTAGTTTGATTCTACATCTCGGCTATTATGAATAATGCTGAAATAAACAGGAGAAATCAGCTACTCCTTAAATACTGATTTTATATCATTTGAATATATACCCAGCAGTGCAGTTATTGAATATGGTGGTTTCATTTAATTTTTTGAGGAAACATCATACATTTTCCAAAATGGCCATACTACTATACATTCCCACTAGCTATACAAACATTTGCTTTTCTCCACATCCTTGCCAATATTTGGCATCTTTTGTCCTTTTGATAATAGCCATTCTAACAGCTGTAAAATGATATTTCATTTTGATTTTGACTCATATTTTTCATGGTAATTAAGAAACCAGTTATTATTTGGGCCTGTCTGTGTGTCAATAACTATTACCTAATGAACTTAACTTCACAGATACTTGGTTAGCGAAAAGAGAAGCTTCAAAGTAATAAATGTAAGGGTCAAAATTATTCCATAACAACTCAAAACACTTGTTAGTTGGGCAGGGTGGCATGCAACTGTAATTCTAACAACTCAGGAGCCTGAGGTAGGAGGATCACAAGTTCAAATCCAGCCTCAGTAACTTAGTGAAGCCCTAAACAACTTAGTGAGATCCTGTCTCGAAATTAAAATATAAATAGGGTTGGGGATGTGGCTCAGTGGTTAAGCCTCTCTGGGTTAACCAAAAAGAAAAATGAAAGAAGAACAAGAAGAAAAAAAACTTGTTGCTGGAAAGTTTATACTGTCTCATTCATTTTTAGAAGATTGCAAATATTTGATCAAAGATTATTTAAATTTATTTAAAGATTATTTAAATTATTTAATATCCTGCAAATCTGAAATTTTCAAATTAATTTGATTAGGAAATTTGAGCTACTTACTTATTTAAATTACAGTAAAAACTATTACTCATATGTGAAATTGAATTTTAGTCATGTCTTCAGCTTAAATGTGCACATCAATAGGCTTTCTAGTGCCTTGGAATCTTTTTAGACAGCACATATAAGTAGTCTTGAATAGAATCCTCAGTTCCACCAAATGCTTGCAATATGTATGACCCAATATGATCAATTCTTGACTTAACCCTTTCCCAAAGCCAATTTTTTTATTTATATTGTATCTCAATTAGATCTCTAGTGAATTGACTGGATCATATAACTTTCCAGGATCTCTTGAGAATACTATTATTTTCTATCTTGATAGTAATTCTGCCTACTTGGTGGTTAACTTTAATGTAGTGAATTTTGTGTTTATATTTCTTATTGTTATTTTAAGATGGAATTGGCAGCAATATATCAATAATATCAGATTATTAACATCTTTATGTTTTCTAATTCCAACTAATGCCAATAATTCACTATTCAAGAATCAGAACAGACTACAATATCAGATTCATCAGACAAATGCATAGTTATATTATTTATTTATTAATAGCTAAGAGAATCCTTAGAGCAAATACTCACCTAATAGAGACATGAGAAAATTTTTTAGAACCGCCTACTTGTACTTAAGCTTCTTGTGCAACCAATTTTTCTCCTTGGTGTTTATTTCATTTTACCTGTGAAACTGCTATTTTTTATTACTTTGAATGTGTGCTTTCAAAGATAACAAACTTAAATTACAAATAATTGCCAGTTATATAACTGGCTACAAATAAAGGAAACCTCAGTGAATTCTCTTTTTCATTTCTGCAAATCATGCGATTTATCTTTTAAATTGAACTGTTTAAATTAATCAGTTTTACAGTAGGGCAAATGTTGCTATTGTTTGGCAGTAGCAAAGGAATATGAAAGCTGAATATATTTAGGGAACTATCTAAAAATGTTTTGGATCCAAACAAAATGTATGATGAAAATAAATATTACGTAGGAAAATTTTGTATAATTATTATTTTTCAAATTATTTAAAATTTGTTAAGAAATGACCTAAATTAAACATTACACTGTAAGTTAGATAAAATTATTTGAAATGAGGTCTCATTTCTATGTTTATATAAAAAGTTATTCTGTACATTGTCATTTGTAGAATTTCTACATGGTTTCTGGAAGTCATAGGTGCTGATTTTTTAATGATTTGGATTATGTAGATTATGTATAGAAAGATGTTAGTGATATCTTAGCTAATGAATTATTTTAGATTCATAACCTAAAATCTTATGGAAGTGAATATCCACATTTCCCCTTCTGCCCAATAAATATAGTATCCATTTATAAGGTAAAAAATATAGAAATGACAAAAGCGTTCCAAGATCATTTCACTAATAGAGATAAATGAGAAAACAATAATATCCTAAATTAAAAGATAAAGGGGTTTCTCATAATGGAGATTGAGGAACTAATAACTAACCACTTCTACCAAGAACTCTGCAATTGTCTGGAGACCAAGCTGGCCTTCATTTAATTCTCTCCATAGCCAGTTTTAAGAAATTTTTGTTCAGAAAATCAATTAATGAGGCCTATAAAGTGATCCTTTCTTCAACTGTATCAGAGATCATGAGCTTTCCTCTTCATTCATGGTGATTGGCGCCCTCAAAATGGTCATTATAAAAAAATATCAAGGAAGAAACACTTGCCACAGTTCTCCCCTTTGATAACACTAGTCTATCTTCAGAAAACTCAATCCATACCCCCAGTATCATTTCAGAACAGTACAGCACAAGATTAGTGCTCTTAATCACTATGGCTTACCTCATCTTCAGATGTCAAAGACTATTACAAATGTAAAGAAACACATTGTTTTTCTGAAAGTTGACCTTAAAATGAATTATTTTCATCCTCTGGGAAATTACTTGCATGTAAAAATGCCCTTACCCTTATGACTTGGTGTTATAAATATCAGTAATCCTTGTAATGTTCAACCTAACTCAGTTTAAGGTTAAAAACATTGGGCTACTCTTTAAAATAACATGTTTGAACTTGCATAATTAGTTGACTATTTCAAAATAATCCATTTGTACTTTTATAATATAGTTTTTATTTTTTTAAAAAATTATCTTTGATTTGAAAACCTATCCCTAGAACTTTTCCAGCAGAAGGTAAATTCTACATTTACACATATCTGTTTAATGTGAGCTAATAGTAAAATGGTAACCTAATGTTAAAAGTGTATATATTTTCCAAAAATGAATTATTTGCCTTGCTAGTTATATTTAGCTCCAAATGTCTTCTTTGGAAAAGAAGTACTTCATACAAAGTCACATCGCTTCAGCATTCTCCACAGTGTCCATCCACAGGGATTTCATCTGACATTGGTGCCAACGATGTATTTGTCACAATCTATTAAAGACACAGCTCTCTTGACATATATTAGTTTAGGGAATCACTTTAGATTATAGAAAATGAACCAAAATAGAAGAAAATACCAATTCAACTAGCTTTGAAATGCTCTTGTCCTTACTTCATATCTATTCTTAAGTGACCTTTTGCTTCCTTTTCATCAATTTGAATCTTATTTTTCTTCTAGACCAGTGAAAAGTTTCAGTTTCTCTATGTAATATTACCAACTGTTTTAAAAATCTTTGTTGGATTTATTGGCTGTTCTGTTCATTTAGCATGCATGTAATGTAGTAACAAACCCATCCATCTACTTCTTCTATTTTCCCTTAATTCTTAAGAGGTATATGGCATATTTTACAATACTTCATTTCAATACTTTGTCTCTCCCATCTTTTCATTCCTCCTCTTCCATATTTTATAGTTTGGAATAAAATTTCATGTAAGTGTTGTGCCTTGTTTATATGGATAGTTTCTAGTGTATAGTTTTCATGTTGAGAAGAAAATGTTTTTTATATGTTGAAATATTTAATACAATAGGTTTATGCTAAATATAAACTTCAAAAAGGCAACAGTGGAGTTATCACTTGTTGCTATTTAATTTGAAATCTAGAACTTTATATTGAGATTATCTCAATGGGAAAATTCTATTTTTGTAGAATTTTTTAAAATGGGAAGATAATTAGATAAAGAAAAAAATTTAATGTATCAGTATTCTGTATGTAGCAGGAACTGATTTGAAATTTTTACATAGATATTTTTGGCTTTATGATAGCCTGGTATGTGGATATATGGTTAGTACACACTCTATATAAATGTGCAGACAGATATTCATAAATTACCGAGTAGAAGAGATGAAATTTTAGCCTAGGTTTTCTTGGTGGTTCTTTTTTTTTTTTTTTTTCTGCAGTGGCAAAGCTCAAACTTTGCATGTAGGAGCTCCACCTAGGATATTAGACTAGGATGTTTTAATTAAATAATGTCACCCTTTAAACTCTGCCATTATAACATCAATGTTTTGAATATGAAATTTTTGTTACTCTAAAGAAAGTATTTTTCTATGTCAAAAAATTAAACATGGAGGACAACATTGAGAAAGTTCTTGCATAAAGCCCTTTCTTTTTTCAGTATGTAAATATTTACAGAAGAACTCACTGGAAAACAGCTCCTTGAAATTAATCTGCACATTAGGCAAATATTTGTGAGGGAGAAATATTACTCTGGCGAACAATAACTTTAACTTGTAACACAAAATTAGAAACTCCTGACATATTGAAGTGTACTTTGAAAGGACTGGAAAATAAACTGATTGCCATGAGCAAAGTGCAACAAAGGGATATTTTTTTCTTAAAACCACAGAGTTGGTTTACTAGATGGTTTGCTTTTGGGTTGTGATTTTCACTTATTTTGAAACTCAATTCAATTAGATCAGTTTGAATTTAGTCTGTTGTGCCTAGGAAAGCATCTACCTGTGTAAGCTCATTAGTAGAGACCATCAATCATGTGCTGCTCTCAAATATTTGACAATTATCTTCTATGTTGCCTGCCCTCTTCCAGGCTCTGGCTGCATACTTTAAATAAACTAGAATGAGCACCCAGCCCTTGTGGTTAGTACATGCTTGTAAGAACAAAGTGAGAGAAATAGATAGAATATTACAAAATAAACATAAAATATTCTGTTATTAATAAGGGTTGTATAGAAAAATGGACAGGGTAAGGACTAGATATGGCCAGGAAAGTCCTTTATTGAAAGGTAGCACAATGAATCAATCAAGCGAGTAAGCAAAACATGCTCACAATTTGAGAAGGAGTACACAGACTGAAAGAACACTGTGCAAAGGCCCTGTGGAAGGTAAGGCTCAGTATGGTAGGAATAAAATAAAGGAGACCTCAATCTTTTACAAAACTCCTACTTTGATATGTGACTTAAGAATAAAGAGAACTATAGATAAATAATGTGTATTAAGACAAAAATATCTTCTGTTCCCACTAAAAATCCTGGCTCTCCTAAAAAATTGAATTTTTGAAACAAATTTATATTTCAATTTCTGTGTGTTTAAAACATTTTCCCCTCTCCGGAAAACAGTTACAATGATAATTAAAATTTACTCAGAAATTATTTAATCATTGAATCAATTTGAAATAATGGATTATAGAAATAGCAGTAAAATGGTATGATATTACAGACGACTGAAATCTTGGCTGAATTAATCTTCACTGAAAGCTTTGTTTTCAGTGCAAGCTCAAATAAAAGTAATGTTTTGTTTATAAATCTCATCTAGAATAAGGAATGCTCTCTGTATAGAGAGAGGCATTCTCTCATTGTCTCCCAAAATATGATGTAATGGTCTTCTTTTCAAATAACTTCTATTTTCAAAATTATTTATACTTTGGCATTACCTAAAAGACATATTAATTTTAACTGCTTTATAATCAATTTATACAAAGAAATTCATGTCCTTAGATTACACTGTATGAACATATTACTTTGGCTTATTACCTAATTATGTGCTGTTTTATAGTAAGCAATCACTTATCTGCCTTTTATTTGTTTCATGCTTAATTGGAGATAACTAATAGATGTGTTTATTTCTCCCCATGTAAATCTTTCCAAGGCATCCATCATAAAAAACATGAAAAATTACATCCATTTTAATTTCAATATTACTAATATTCAGTTTAGAAAACTAACACAAAAAATAATTTCTTAATGTCATATTTTAATTTTGAAGTTAGCCAAAAATGATCAGAAAACAGAAGAAAAATTGAAATTAATTTACTTTTTTTTCCTAAAGTAATCATAAAAATAATGAATTCTGTCAGTAGGGTAAGATATACTATACAAATTTACTTTGTTTTATCTTATTTATTTTTTAAGGTATACTTGACAAAAAAAGATGACACAAAAATTTTATTTGTTTATTTATTGTACATTTCATATTTCTGTGCTTGCTATCTTTATCCATTATTACCCTTTCTTTTTAATAGAGAACAGAGTTTAAATTGAAAAACGAAAAGAGGAGGTTGGGATATGGCTCAGAGGTAACAGATCATCTAGCATGTTCAGAATCCCAGGTTTGATCCCCAGCACTAATTTTTTTTTGACACAAGCACATCAGACAGAGCACTGATCTCCAGGATATATAAAGAGCTCAAAAAACTTAACACCAAAAAAACAAATAATCCAATCGATAAATGGGCTAAGGAGCTGAATAGAAACCTCTCAGAAGATGATGTACAATCAATAAACATATATATGAAGAAATGTTCAACGTCTCTAGCCATTAGAGAAATGCAAATCAAA
>PVHX01013532.1:0-54332 GCA_004024805.1 Geosciurus inauris | reverse complement strand
AGTCAGAGTAAAGACCACAGCCCAGTGAGAGTAAAGACCACAGCCCAGTGAGAGTAAAGACCACGGCCCAGTGAGAGTAAGGACCACGGCCCAGTGAGAGTAAGGAGCATGGCGTAGTGATAGTAAAGAGCATGGTTCAGTGAGAGTAAAGAGCATGCCTCAGTGATAATAAGGATCATGACTCAATAGAGTAGGAACCATGGCTCAGTGAGACTAAAGATCGTGGCTCAGTGAGTGTAAGGAGCATGGCTCAGTATGAGTGCCAGGTGAAGTCATCTGTCTAAGGCAAGGTGATCATGGGATAGGCATGAGAATTTATCTTCATTGTGCACCAACTGCATGTGGATCGAATAGCATCCTCCCCAAATTCATGCCCACCTGGAATCTCAGAATATGACCTTATTTGGAAATAGTAGGATCTTCACAGATGTAATTAGTTAAGGGTCTTAAGCTGATATTGTCCTGGGTTCAGGGTGGGCTCTGAGCCCAATAACCATAGTGGCTGGTGTCCTTCAAAGAGAAGAGACCACAAGGACACACAGAGAGGGAAGAGGACTTTGAGGACAAAGATGAGAGGCTGGACTGATGTGTCCACAAGCTGAGGCGAGTCAGGAGTCACCAGGAGCCAGAAGAAGGTAGGAACGTCCCTCCCTGCAGCACTTGGAGGGGGCGTGGCCCTGGTTAGTCCTGATTCCAGACTGGCTTCCAGAACTGAAAAAGAATAATTTTCTCTTGTTTTAAGCCTCACTGTGTGTGGAAATGTGTGATGACAGCCACAGAAAACACATGCACTCACTAAGAACTAAGTGCTAGAAGCTGCCAGGACTCACTGACAGAGATGGGAACACAGCTCCTGCCTCCAGATTGCTCAGGTTTGGGTTGGTGTGATAGGCAAGTGAAAAAGCCTAAAATCCTCTATTGAGTGCTCTGATCAGCAGAAGCCCATGGGCTATGGGAGCATAAGGAGAGTCCCCAGCTCAAGTCACACCATCATCATCAGGGGCTGGCCGCTACAGTGTGCACTGCACCCGCAGTCACTAGAGTCACTTCCTCCTTCCCCAGTGAGACACCGTAACACCAGAGTTCATCTCCCTTTTTCTTAATTGATGACAAGTGAACCAGTCAGCTTCATGCTCTGTAATGAAATACCTGAGGAAACTGACTTATAAAGAGAAAAGTTTTGTTTAGCTCATGTTTCCAGAGTTTGCCATTCAAGACTGAGTAGCTGTGTACTTTGGGCCTCAGGCAAGGGTGGTGCGTCATGGCTGGAGCATGTGGTAGAGGAAACCGCTTACATCTTGAGCCAGGAAGCAGAGAGGAACTGGGAGAAAAGGGTCTTACAATCCCTTGCAAAGACTCATCCTGAAGACTTACGGGTCTCTCACTAGGCCCCACCTCCTAGTTTCCATTGCCTCCCAATAGGGAGACCCAGGAACCAAGTCAAAACACAGGGACCTGGGGGGACAGTACACATATCCAAACCAGAGCACCCAGGATGGTGAGGTCCTCTGACATGTTCTCACTTCCTGAGTGGATGGGGTCTCCCATTTTTATTGCTCCTCTTTTTACACCCTAGGACTTCCATTCCTATGGAAACTTCCCTGGATCCTTCTCTCAGATACTGTAAGTCTTAGCAATTAGCCATCTGGAAACTGACCAGACTTGGATGGGGGCTGGGAAGAAGAGAAGGAGACTAGATATCTTCCAGGCCTCTGACATGGGAGATGGGATGGATGGTATTGACCCTGTGCAGTGGCAAATACAGGTGGTTGAGCTGACATGCTTTGGTGAGATGTGGACCCCAGATTGGAGTGTGCCATATTTGGATATCTGTAGAATACCCATTGGGGGTGGCCAGGAAGTGTTCACAAGAAGAATCTGCAGTAAGGGAGAGCTCTGTCCACAGTGCGTCCCCTGCGGTCCCCTCAGATGGGCCCCTAGGGCTCAAGCCCACATTGTTACTAAGATCCTACAGCTGGCCATGTTGAAATGGCGCATTCCTCACGGTTATGCCACATGATCCACAGGAGTGGAAAGGAAGGGTCTTGAGAGGCCACTGTGTTCCTCCACTGGCTCCTGTCCAGTCTAGTGAACGTAACCAGGGACTCACTGTGCTTGAAGTTCTGCCATAGCACGAGCCCTGCAGGAAGCAGACAGAGTTCACCCTTTACAGACACGATGTGTCTTCTCCAGGTGGTGGGGGTGTAAGTGCGTCTTCTGGAATGTGGAATTCTTTGCATTTTGTGTGTGGGGGGGTGGCTACTATTCTAGAGGTGGAAACATTTCCTTCAAGGAGATGCTCATGATCTTGACCTTCCCAATGTGAGCCTATAATTAGCATGGAATTTATAGAACATTTACCACCAAACCCTATTTTTTTTTACTTCATAGGAAACAATAACAAAGACAGTAGAAGACAGACATATACCTTGGGTGCTAAGGACCTGTCTTAATAACTACAAAGATCATAATCCTAATAGCAGCAAACGTGCATTGAGCACCTATTGTTTTCCAGGGAACATTCAACTGCCTCCTGTCATCCTATTAATTCATTCAATCCTGATAGAAGCCCAGTGATGATGTACTACACATTTTTTCATTTTTAGATGTGAAAGGAGAGGAGGGAGAGACCAATGGTCTCATCTATCTCATATTTCCAGTGCTAGAACAATCACTAGCTCAGTGGAGCTCCCAAAGGTTGTTGAGTTAATGATTTGATGAACAAATAGGGAGACTGGGTCACGGAGATAGAGGAAGAATCCTGGGGGCTGGACCCCTGGAGGTTGTGGCTCCTCACCCACTGTGGCCTTTGCTTCTAGCCAGCAGTGGGCTGGGAATGTCCAGAACATTATTTGGGTTTCTCTCTCCTCTAAGAGCTGAGCCAGGAAGTCACTGCACCCACTTCCTTCCTTGTGGCCCTAATTACCTGCTCATTGGCATGCAGGGTCTCCCCAGCCCTGCTCCCAACAGGGAGCGAAAATCAGAGTCGTGCCCATGAAGGACTTTTATGGTCACCACTAGGCAGTAAAAGGCAGCTAAGCCTGGGAAACCACTGCAAGCTTTTATTTTAAGTATAACTGTCTCCTTCCACCCTTCATCCCGTGGTGATGACTAGCACAGACACTTGCCCTCCAGCCAGACCTTGGGGTGGACAGCACCTACGCCCTTCCTGTTTATCAGAAACCAAGTCTTGTCCCAGTATCTCCCCTCCCCACTTTGCTGCCTGCACCTCCACTAAGCTGACCTCACTCCAGGCTCGAGGGACCTGAGCAGCCAAAGGGCCTTTCTGTCTTTCACAAGCGGCTGCTTTAGGGAAAACTAGGTGGTCTAACTAGCTGTTGGAGGCTGGGAGGTCCTGAGAGAATCTTCATCTTTCTGAAGAGTCAGGTGCAGGAAGAGAAGGTATTGTCTTCTTCTGGATGCTGTCCCAGCTGCCTGGGGTATCTGCATCTCCAGTGCTGAAGGATAGGGACACAGAGGTGGACCCAGAACCTGGGTCTCTAGTGGCATCACTGAGCTGCAGATCCATGACCCTATCCTGCCTCTGGACTTCCTGGATGGGAGAGAACATATTTCTATGTTGTGTAAGTCAGTTGCTTCTGAGTTTCCAATGTTTGCTGCTGAAAGCACCCTATCTAGAGACCCAAGAACACAGAAGACCTAGAGAGAACATCAGCCTTCATAGGTAGCCCCTTTTTCTAAACCAAGAGAATAGCACCATCCTTAACTAAGTAGGTAGGTTCTTTGCAGGGTCTGAAGATCTTTTTCCTTAGGGGAGTTGGGAGTCCTGGAATCTCGGGCTGAGAAGGGCTTCATGGATCACTTGGTGGAGTGCTCCAAACTCAAAATTCGGGGTTGTGGGATGGCATGAGTATCACCTGCAGGGATTTTTAAGAATAAAATTTCTTAAGCAGTGTTGTAGAGCTTCTAATTTTGAAGTTTGGGTATAGCCTGGAGCATTTCTGTTTCTTAAAGTCTCCATAGGTGATTTCAATGATAACCCAGGGGCCATTGACCAACACTTACATTTTCTGTCCTCACCTTCCCTCCAGCCACAGAACCCTTGTTTCTCCAAATAAAATCTTAAATAGAACATCAGTGTATAAAGCGAAGAAAATGGGCTCCGAGACGTGCTCTGCTGCATCCTGCAGGTGGCAGGTGGGGCCGGGAGGAGGCATTTAGTAGAACTTGGTGGACATGGAGCTAGGAGGGAAGGAACATTCCAGGAAGAGTGGGAGCAAAAGCACCAAGATCAGAAAGAGATATTGTGCTTGAAGAACAGGAAGAGTGGTGCCAGGAACCGACCTGTGAACAGACTCACAGGTTGAAGTTCTGACTCCTGGTGGGCCTGTGTGCAGAGAGGAGGCATTGAGGAGGCAGTTATGGTTGAATAAGGTCAGAAGAGTAAGATCCGAATCCAGTGGGATTTGGGGCCTTATAAAAAGAGAAAAAGAGAAATCTCTTTCTCTCCATGCATGTACCAAGGAGAGGCCACCAAAGATCCAGGGAGGCGACCAAGGCAAGGAACGGATTGAAATGTCATGGAAAGGGAAAAGAGGGGTTGAGCTGAATTTAGAAAGGCATGAAAGGAGCAGGTCACCCAGGTTTAAAGTCATGGTGAGGGGCAATACCTCCCACTGGGAACCATGGAAGAATGAGCTCACTTGGGCTGCCTGAAATGTCTTTCCTCCCTCCACATCTGAGGCTTCAGGTTCTTCATGGAATTTTTCAAAGGGTGGATCCTACAAGGCTGGACCACACAGGCTACAAAAGTCTCTCTCTCTGTTTTTTTTTTTTTTTTTCCCAGATCTTTTATTATCTATTGACCCGGGATCGTCTGGCTCATTGCATTGGTCTTCACTGACTCTGGTCTTAGTTTCTTCTCCCCAGGTAGATTATAAACTCCATGAGGACAGGGACTTTGCCTCCTGCTAGAGCTGGGCCCACTATGGTCAATGTACATGAGAGCATCCTGAATGTGTGAATGGTAGTGAGAGAGCATTGGGCTTCACTGTCAGGAGCTACCACTGAAGAGGAAGCTCAACAGCGTAGAATAAAATCCAGAAAGAGCTCAAGGGCAGAGTTGGGCTGTTGAGCAACAATCATTTCTCATTTCCTCCTGACCACACAGCAGGAATTTGTTTTCTAGTCTGCCATGCATGGAGGTGAGGCCAGGTGACTGGGTTCTGACCAATGAGATATGAGTGGAAGTGATGTAGCCTCTCCAACGTCTCATTTACAGACCTCTCCATGGGTGTCTTCATTTTATTTTCCTGTTTGAAAAAGGAATGGAGAAGACTACAACAATGAGGAGGACAGTGGAACAAAAGGATGGAGGGAGCCTGGGTGCTGAGTCACTGTGTGGAAGAGAGCCACCCAATCAGAAGCATAGGGGTGGTTATGTGAAGAAGCATGGAAGTTTTATTGTGTGAAGCCACTGACATTCTGGGATTGTTTTGTAACAGCAGTTGGCCAACCCTGACTAATTTAGCTACCAATTATTGATGTAGCATAATTCTAGACACTTTCTGCCATCTGTGTCTATGTGCTCACAACACCACAGTTTATCCCAGTTTTAGAGGAAAATTTAAAGATGTTGCTCCACTTATCCAAGGACTCATTGCTTGTAAATGACAAGGCTAACAAATCAAATAAACAACAGACAAACAACACCTAAGCCTTTTCTATCAACCAGCAAGCTACTTTTCCATGAATGAAGGAGCCAAAGATTTTCAGAAAGTGAAGAACAGTGATGAATAGGGCATGATTAAGATCTTCAGGCATTTGAAAGGGAAGAAAGCCATGGGTAGGTTGCTATGTATACACTGTTGTACGTAAACACTGTCCCGCAGGCACCCCTGAAGATAGGAGTGAATGCTGTGGGGGATTTCTTCTCCTTCTCCTTCTTCCTTCCCTTCTTTCTTTTCCTCACTCAGTAAAACAGGAAAAGGGAGAATTTTGAAAGGATTAGATCAGACTTATTTCTAGACAATGGGATGGTTGGCTTGGGTAGGGAGTCCCTAGCATCTTGGTTTGATTCATGTAGCAGAAAATCAGACAAGTGTCTGCCATTCCTGACGGATGGGAAAGGCCTGGATGCAAATTAAATAGCACAGAGGTAAGATAGTTCTAAGTCCCTTCATATAAACAGGCAAAAACAACGTATATGTTACATATTTAATATACAGATAACATGTTTGAGATATATGTGTGTGTATATTATATATATATATAATATATATATATTTTCACCTTGTCAAGTCAGATAACAAACCAACATACCTTTTCGATCTTTCTTAAAATGCTAGGATTTGTTTGCATTCCAATCTCTCCTTGATGCCTGAAGCTCTGGTATCATATTTGAAAGCAACTGCAAACAAGATCCAAAGGCCTGGTGACCTTTTTCTCTTTAATTTCTTAGGTGCTTTCTGTATCAGAATGTTCATAAGATATGTCCCAGTTGACCAACATCCAGGAAGGCGGCGCTGGCAGTGACTTGGTGGCCTTGCAGCAGGGCGGCCTATAACATGGCTATGGTATTTTGAGATGCAGCAAGAGTACCCAGAACACTTCTGAGCATAACCCAGTGCTGAAGGGCTGCTCATCACTGTTCCCATCCCCTGTTGCCCTGAGAGACAGGAAAGATCCAAGTAGAGGTTCTGCATGTTGAAGGCTGAGGTGGGACATACTACTGCTAGAACAGAAATTGGCTGGACCCTCCCGTGCCCTGAGGTGCTCTGTGAAGACACCCTCAATTGTCCCTTCCTTATCAAGCATCTGCCAAGAAATTGTCCTATGAGTATGCATTTTGTAGGTAACAAATACAGGATTCACACTCATTGTTTTCTTGATTCTGAATTTTGTACATTCACCCATTTATTTCCCTTTTCTAAAGTCAACTCACAAGAGCCTGGAAGAAATTCGCCCAAGGCTCCATGTTCACAGAACAAGTCAGTTGCGAAATATCTCCAATGCAAATATTGCTTTGGGTAGAGTGAGTATAGTTGTTTTGGGGTCCACCATAGTTAAAAGGATGCTTCTCAATTTAGGAGTGATTCTATTTTTATTTTTTTTCTGTTTTACTGAGATGACCATTATAGAATATGGAAAGAGAGCTAATTCAAGGGGCTCTGATGGCTCCTTCATTGTCAACTGAGGACTCAGCTGAGCACTAACTTTGAGCTGCACTTTTGACTGCCTGGGGACAGCAGGAGTCTGACGGTCCAGGCAGCCCCAGCCCCTGGAGCAGGAGTGGCTCCCTTGGCACCAGGCATGCATCACCATGTGGAGTTAATCCCTTAATTTAAAAAACATTGCAACTTTTCACATGGATGCTCTTATCTTTGCTACCATTCCTGGGATGGAAACTGTGAGTTCAAGTTGACAGTCACAGATTCTCTTCACCTTACTTGGGAAGCAAAGAGTGAGTCTTTTCCTCCTCTGAAACAAAGAAGTGGAGCTTTAAATATAAAAGAGCAGACAAGTGTAATTCTTAACACAGGTCCTAAGTCTTCATCTTAACTTCATTTTGTGTACTGTCTCTTCTCCATGTACAAATGTGCAGCTGGTCTTTCCAGAAGGAAGAGAGATGGTGCATTAGTACTCCCTGGGTCAGGACGGTAGAGCTTTTATAGCTGTCATTCTACTTTCAACAAAATATGTTTTCTGGAGATGTCACAAGATTCCATATCCTGCTCAAATCAGACTCACACTTTCCACAACTGCAGGTTAAGAGACTAACTTTTGGGACACACAGTGGTGGTTTGAAGCTGGGTACTTCCGGTTTTTAAAGGCATGAAATCAGATAAGTTGTCTAACTTCTTTGAGCTACCCTGCTCTCCTCTGTAAAATGGAACAGATTGTTCCTCTTTGACTTGTTGGGAGACCCATGAGGTCGCCTATGTGAAATTGTTGTCACTTTTATAGAAAGTGCAATAAATGTTAGCTGTTATTGATTTTATTCATTCTCGACCTCTGAGCCCTCAGGCATAGAGGGCTCGTTTGTCCCCTCAAAACCATGATTCTCCCTCATTTATCAGCTCTTCATCTTGAATTTGTTGACCACTGATACCTGGCGTTACTTGAGGGCTTTTTCTTCCCAAGGGGAGAGATGTGAGCATATAAGGGGTTCAAGAGGGAGCTGCCTTTTGGACAAAGTCTGCAGTACCAACTTCTTCCAGAGAGGGGCAGCATACAGCCACCAGCCCTGAAGGTCCAGTGTTGCTGACCAGGGCACTGTGCACAAGGGCTGAGTAGTATAGCCGGTAGGCTGGAGCCTCAGGAATGCTGGTAGGGGCCTCACAGGTGAAAAGAAAGCTAAGCTGCAAGTGACAGAATTGCTAAGAAAGATGCAGGTGGGTCCAGAAATGAAGCTGAAATGCTTGTAGACTTGTGGACCTGGGGTGCTTGGACCACGGCTTCCTGACTGCTTCACAGACACACACTCCCTTTGTGATGATTGTAATCATTCTACATATTAATTGTGCACACTAATGGGATTTCCTGTGATATTTCCACACATGCATTTGCAGAGACACACTACCTTACCTGCGCACTCACTCAGCCCTTCCCAAACACTCATTCCAGGATTCCTTCTCCAAGTCAGACATTCATTCGCAGATGAGGACAGAGTGATCATCCATCAGAGATCTGAATTGGAGAAACACCACAGGTCCATGGGATTCAAAATCAAACTGGCACTAGAAGGTGAATCAGATGTCAGGGATTGGGGTACTCGATGGGCTGGGCACATGCTCGCTAAGCTGCAGAGTAATGGGAGTGGGGGCCACCCAGAGGTAGGTGCAGGGTAGCCCCAGGACTGCATGCTTTTAGTGGGCAATTTAAACTCAGCTCCAAGGTCCCACCCACCCCTGATTGGTTATAGATTTGTACAGTTATTATAACAACTTTCCAGGAGATGGCAGCAAAGAGTATTATGGATAGGGTGCCATTTTGGAATTTTCAGGAGGAGGTCAAGGAGAGTCCCTAAGGATCCTGCCAAGCAGCCAGACTCCAAAGGAAATGAGGTGTGCCTGAATGGGGAGTACCATGGGCCCTAAGGTGTCATCCTGTGGTCTCTGACAGTGAGGATCCTGAACACAAGTAAAACCAGGCCTGACAGGAAGGAGTGAGGACCCTTACAGGATGCTTCCGCTGACAAGGGGAAAACTTAACCTCATACATCTCCGTTCTACTTTTTAACTACGTGCCACCAGCAAATTGTGCCGAGATGAAAGTGATTTCCAAATTTGAGATGGATATTTACATTATACAAGCCTAAGCAGGTTCCGGGCAGGCTAGTTTTATTTCCTATTGAAATTTGGTATGTAGTTGGGTGTCATAATCTTCAAAGGGAGTTTCCACCCCACACCCCTGTTTGCCTATAGTTGATTAAATAAAGAGCGGTAGACAATGTTTGAATTTAAATAGTTTTGAAGTGGAGGGAGAGTAGAAAATTTTCAAAGTAAATCAAAAGTCAAGTTATTAGGGGTCTTTTTTTCTTTCCTTTTTTTTCCTTTTTGTTTATTGCTGTGATTTCTGTTTTCAAGAAAGGGAAATAAGTTTTTTTTAATTATTTGTGTTTTTATGTTTAGAGAGGGAAAGTTTTCTAAGTTAATTGCTTTTTCATAATGAATCATTGCCACAATATTCTTGTATCTCTAAAGTAATGTTTGTCAAAAGTTCTAATAATCTAATGAATTTCTGTGGTGTCAATAAGCTCATACTATCAAGGCATGAATAAACTGAAAGGGAAGACAGAATTATCTCAATGAGGAATGATTTGAACCAGCATGATCTTCAGTATATGTGCCCATCAGGACATCTCCTTCTCGCACACAGATGTGGAGACAGACTCAGCATAAATTTTTTCAGATGTATGAGGCTTGTGTTGATATACCGTTTACTTCTTGCTGTGGCTGTAAGTCATCTTTGCCAGCATTCATTTTGATGTTGTGCATCAAAATTTTTCCAGGGGCTGGGGTTATGGCACAGTGGTAGCGTGCTCGCCTAGCACGCGGGAAGCCCTGGGTTCGATCCTCAGCACCACATAAAAATAAAATAAAGATATTGTGTCCACCTACAACTAAAAAATAAATATGTAAAAAAAAAATATTTCCAGTATTCCTCCATGCCAGGCACCTGGTAGGATGCCTGTGAAGTTAGGTGTGGCCTAACTTGAAAAGAAAACTAAAGTGAGTGTGGTTTCCAAGCAGAAGCTTTTCAACAACCTAAGTGAAATTCAACATACACTTTTTCTAGCTCAGCAATCCTGGAACTTTGGAGGTGCATCTTCTGTGGCTTGGGAGAAGGTGATGTAGAGCAGCACAGTCCACCTCACTCCCAATCACAATGGATATGTAGCATGATGAGAAATAGACCTGTGCGCTCTCCAGCCACTTAGGTCGTGAGGCTATTTGTTACAGCACATAATCTGTCTTTTCTGACTAACACATGTTCTTTCGTGTGTTTCCATTTTTTTAAAAAAATCAAACCAGTTTCCTACTATCTTTCTATATGGTTGGCTAAACAGTGAATGGCTGGCTATCTCTCCCTCTTCATTTTGAAACTGATTACTTGATCTCATATTGGTTAAGCAAATATCTCATTCTCTTGCTCTTGATTTCTGGTTTGAGAAAAGGTAAAGGATCCAATCTAGGGAGTGAGGAGCAATACCTAGTTAGAAAAAGAAGCTCTGTCTCTACACAGGGCTTCCTTCCTTCTTTAAGTTTCATGTGCAAGAAAAAAAGTCTTAATTAACAGACTTCCTGTATGCCATGCACAAAGCCCCTCAGCTCTTCAACTGAAGATTACTTCAGGATGAGCTTGCAATCTCTCAGCAGGCCCTCCACACCTTTCAGATTCCAGCCCAATATGTATTACCAGCTTTGCGACTGAGTCACATCCTCCACCATGTCTTGGCCTCTGCCCCATCCTCACTTGGATTATACCCTCACCCTTCTCCAAGGACAGCCTGGACTTCCCATTGACCATGCCCCACCTGCCTTGAGCTGTGCTGACAGGCATGTGACTGTCCCTTCACCTGTCACGTGAGCCCTATTAGACAGGAAGGGGACAGTGTCTCATTTCGTTATTTTCTCATAGTGCTGAACACTGATTGTTGCATAGTGGTAGGTGCTAAGTAAACTGTTGTAAAACTGAATTAAATTCTGCATCCCAAGAAGCATCCTCAACACACACACACACACACACACACACACACACACACACACGTTAAACAGACTTCCATTTGACTGAGCTTCTGAGAAGGCCACATTTACCTCTGTTTCTGTTTGCTTCTGATGGCGGATTCTTTGCTATCTTTTCTTCCCAGGTCTTCAGCATTGAGAGTTTATCATTCTTCCTAAAAAGAGGTATTGTTCTGACTTTGTTTGGAAATCTTGATCCATCCCAATCAAACCTGACACTGGAGCTGCCCAGAGAAGGCCATGCAATGTGGTGCAGGAAGGAGGGCTGGTCCTGCTGGGAGCTGAGCCTCAGGCTGCCCTCTGTCCCTCTCAGCACTGTGACCTTTTTCATGCCCCTGAAGCATCCGGGTTGTAGCTCAGTCATTTGCAATATGGAGATAAGAACCAGTGTGTGGAGAGCTGCAGAACCAGAGAAAGGATGGATGAAAAGTCCCCAACATGTGCCGTGTACCTGGACAGGACCTAGAGCAATGCCAGAGACCCTTAGGTCTCACACCATCCTAGCTGTCATGCTGGGGACCCTGTCCTGTCCATGTGTCCAGCCTTTCTGCTTAGCATGGGGCTGGGCCATAGAGTACATGGTCAGCAGCCCTCAGCCAGGATTTTAACCTCCTAAACTTCATTTTCCTGATCTTAGGAGCAGGTTGGTCCTATCTACCACATGGGTGCTTAGGATGATGTCATGATGAAATGCTAACAGATGGTGTGAGGTCCAAAGTGCACAGTTAAGCAGGACGGGCACCTGCTGAGCAGGTGCAACAACTGCACTGAGGTAACTATCAACAGACTATTAGAAAAGAATCTGAAATGCTTTTAATGTCCCAGTCCTTGCCACCTTCTTTGTATCTTCACTCTTGGATCCATCAAGGAGGGACTTGGAGGTGTGCCTGTCCCACTATGTGGACACAGTGACTGGACAGTGCCAGACACAGGCATGTGCCCACTAGAGGGCACACGTAGGACTCAGGGAGGGCACCAAGGGGACAAGGTCCTTCTTATTAATGCCATCTCCCTTTCTGTAAAGCATAGGTGAGGTGTTTAATTTCCTGGTCCCTTGCCAAAGGCAGGATCCAGGTTATCACTGTTTGCAGCATATGCACAGAAACTCTGGTCATAAAGAGGATGGTTTATGGGGACATATGCTGCTCTCCCGGAAGCACATCCAGGCCTGAATGCTATTCCTTGGCGACACCATGATTATATCTCCATCGAGTCCAGGGAAGGCTCTCAGGCCTGCGAGGCTGCAATTTTGAAATGGATTTCACAGCTGCAAACTATAAGATGACCCAATTTGTCTTTTCCATTTCTGCCTCCTCTCCTATAACTATGGAAATATGCATCCGCATCTCAGTGATGGGCTGCATAAAATATGCAACAGGACTTAGCACTCGGATGTGAAAGCTGCAGAATTTCAGGACAGCTGCTAAAGTGTCCTTGGGATAGGTGGAAGACGGGCGCAAATCCATGGAGAGATATGTGCAGATTTCTGCTCCCTGAGACTCACAGACTCCTTTTTTTTTTTTCTTAAATGCTAGTCCTAAAGACAAGAGAAAAAGAGAATATATGTACCCCCTCATATCTCCCAAGGAACCCGGGGCTACCCATCCTCCCAAGAATATCCCAGATGGTAAACGGAACTGAAGTTTGCACATAAATTCTCCCCAGGGAATTGGTGGTTGGTGATAGCAGGCCTAATGAAATTTTTTATTGTGGTTATTACATACAATTTGTACAGTATATCATGCACGGAAATTTCTTCTATTCCTATAAATCTGGAATTGCCAGCGTAAATGCCCAAGCTTACGAACTGCTGCAGAACACAATTACCTCTAGATACAAACTCTCTTTAGGACATAAAAATCGTTGCCACTGAGAAGCCTGAATCGCACTGGCAATTTTGTAAATATTTGAGTGATATATTTCCTTTTGGATAAGTTTTCATAGCCTTGGAAAGCTGTCTCGTTTCTTAATGCTTTTGTTGTTGTATTTTTTTTTTTTCCTGGGTATCACTTGTGGCCCAATTGTTGTTTTCAATCACGCTTAGTAAATCAGACTATTGGACAAATGTCATTTATAAAAGGCTCAGAATGGCACAGCCTTCTGCTGGCATTAAGAAGACTGTCTTTATAGCATGTTCCTCAAAAAAATCCAAGAATAAAGAAAAGTAAAAAAGCACATTTTAGTACATCCTGTGCTTTCTCCCTGTATGTGGGCAGTTGTTCAAGCCGGAGGTTGCAGACAAGTCTTCCATTTTTAATGGAGGTTGGTCACACCACCTTCCTCTTCACGTGGCTCCATCAGTGGGGGGAATCACTCCTAGAAACGGTGGGTTGCTTTTCACCCTGTGAGAGGGACCAGGCGCAGGAAGATTCTGCACATTTTCTAGTTAGGCTTTGTTATCAAGGATGATGGTGAAGGATGCTATACCCTCCTATTGATTTTCTACAAGTTCTAATATTGGAGATAAGAGGAGTTCTTCCATCAGCTTCCAGCAAGCAGAGAAGGAAGATTGTTAAAACTCCTCATAACAGCTTCCAAAGGAAGACAGCAGTGATGGATTGCAGACTACTCCGGAAGGGAGCACTCCCGCTCGGTGAGCACACAGGAAGCGCTGGAGCGCAAGCCACACTCATCAGGAGGAAATGAGCTCACGACCGTCTTCCCCCTTCTCTTCTTCCTCCCTCCCTTCTTTCCCCTTTTCCTACCTCAGATCAGTTCATCCTCCTAGCAAGTGCCTATTACTACTCTGCATTTTTCAAATGAGGAAAATAAATCCTAGAGAGACAAAATTCCTTGCTTGAATCATGCAGCTCACTAGTGGGGCAGCTGGGATTTAGGCTCATGTCACTCCGGAGTCTGATACACAGTGGATTGCAGTTAGCAAGCTCCTGCCAACTTTCTTTTTCCAAATTCATCCCAAGAGATTGACGCTCATGAAATTCTAGAATGTCACCCGAATGTGTTCCTTGAGATGTTCTGGCATCGTGTAATAGATATTTGAAAAGAAAAAGATGATTGATGTATCCTCCCTATGCCAACAGCATAAGAATTTATGTTTGCATCCTATGCATGAGTGGCTAAAGAAAAAAATTATTAAAGGCAGATAAAAGTGTTAGAGAAGACTTGGGGCCCAATATAAAGACACTCTGTCAATGTGGACCAAACTTGCATTAAATAAATTGGCAAAGAATCAAACTAAATCAGGCAAAGAACATGAATTCATATTTACCAAAGAAGAAGTTAATATCCAGTGCAAATATCAAAGAAGAGGAAAAATGTTAATGTCATGTGCAATCAAGGAAATGCAAAATAAGACAATAAGATGTTAACTTTTATTGATTAGAATGACAGTTTCATTTTTCTAGCCACAATACCTGCCATGCTGAGGGACGAGATGAGAATGCTCTGGGTGGAGATGATTGTAAACACGTGTTTTCATGTACTGCAGGGGGGAGTGGAAACTGCTGAGAGTGGTGGGGAGATTCATTCGCCTGTGCCTCTGATGCTCTCGCTGAGTACCCACTATATACCATTGCTGAGTGCTGGGGTCCATAAAGATAAATGGGTCCAGTTCTTCCCCTTAGGGAGGCAGGAAGAGAAGCATTAAAATAATTTCACTAGTGAATGTAGAATGGAAATCAGATAAGAGTAGTAGGAAAAATTACATGTGAGTGTAACAGAAACCCTGATCTGGACTGGCTAAAATGAATTTTAAAAAACACCTTAAAACTCAAAATTGAAAAAGCAATTTCCCGGGGGAAGTAGCGCTGTGGAAAATAGTGTTAACAATAAACCTCGGGTGAAACACTCCGTTTTGATTCAGTTTGTGGAAATAGTCATTGATCTGTATAAATCTCGATGCACAAACCTTTTGATTATTGTGTTGTTAGCAACAATAGACATTTGGAGATAATGTTCATCAATGGCTTAAACATACGATGAACCCCTGTCATGTTTAGAAACCAAGATTTTGGGGACCCTGTGGGGACATGGAATGACATGCTCAATAGCAGGCTAAGTGGAAAACACAGGCTTCTCTCTGTGCGCACGGTGTGGCTTCAATGGTGTGAAACAGGAAGGAAGTGTGCTAGAGGAGCAAACGTGTGAGTTTACAGGTGAAGCATATTGTCCTCTGATATGTATTAGTGTTTCCCAAATTTCTGCAATGAAGCTGCTGGGTTCACTGTAAGGAAAACGATGAGCTTCTGAACAGGCAAGAGTCAGTTCCTGAGTGGATGTTGGGTCGGTAGTGCCAGGCATGCACGGAGAAATTGAGAACAAGTGGAGTGATCCCCTCCAGCTGAGTGCCCTGTTAGCTCATCCAAAAGACTCAGCACTTCTCTTCTGGGTTAGACCCCCTGGCACGCCTACAATACCTCCATTATCTGACCCATTCTCTCCTGAGAGCGGGAGAGCATTGAGGCTGGGAAGGAACACCAGCAACATTATCTGTTTCATTAATTTAATTAACAGCAACCAACACTATTTCTCAGCACTGTTCTAAGTGCTCTACAAATATCAACTTATTTATCTGTCATAAAAATCCTAAGAGGTCGTAAGCGGTGCAACTACTGTGGAAAAGTTGGCCGGTTCCTCAGCAAGTTAAATATGGAATTACCACGTGACAGAGCCATTGCTAGGGACAGTTGGTGCTCCAGATGCATGGGTTCTGTGTTTGCAAATTCATCTATTTGCTAAAATGTATCTGTGACCCCCACATCAGTGTCGGTTGCACTTTTGGAGGTCATTTGCCTAGATGTGTACACAGTGGCAAAGAATTTGAGCATCCTGATGCATAATTCCCTGCTGGGATGGAGCGAGGTGCCATCTGACTTCCTGCTTCAGGTCTCATGGGAACAATTGGACAGTGGTGCTGTAGGGCTCATGCAGGGTAGTGCAAAAGACGCTGACTCTAGGGCCATGTGGATGGGGTCTGAATCCCAGCTCTGGCACCCGTTGGTGGGGCAGCCTCAGTTGAGTCACTCAAATACTTCCCAACCATATTTTCTCTTTTGTAAAGTAAAGAAAATAGAATCTTCTAGAAAGACTTGCTTTTAGGATTTAGGACTATAACCTGTGTGAGACACATACATGCATATATATCTTTCTCTTAGGAACTGGGATTTATTGATTGTTAATTCAGTGTTTACGATGAGTATATGCAACTCTTGGAAATAATGTGAATTGGCTGTATAGACCTCTGTTAGTCTGTTTCCTGCTATTAATAACACAATACCACAGGCTGGGTAAGTTATGAAGAAAAGAGGCTTACTTTGGCTCATGGTTCTGATCCAAGATCAAAGGCTGCTGCTGGTGATGTACTCTTTTCTTTATTTCAAAATATTTTTTATTTATTCTATTTAGGTATATGTGACAGCAGAATGCATCTTGATTCATTGTACTCAAATGCAGCACAACTTTTCATTTCTGTGGTTGTACACAATATGTGCAGTCATACATGTACCTAGGGTAATGATGTCCATCTCATTCCACCATCTTTCCTGCCCCCATACCCCTTTTCTCTCCTTTCCCTCTTCTTTGCTCAAAGTTCCTTCATTCTCCCTGCTCCATTATGGATCAGCATTCACTTATCATAGAGAACATTTGGCCTTTGGTTTTTAGGGATTGGCTTACTTTGCTTAGCATGATATTCTCCAACTCCATCCATTTTCCTGCAAATGCCATGATTTTATTCTTTTAATGCTGAGTAATATTCCATTGTGTATATATACCATAGTTTCTTTACCCATTCATCTATTGAGGGGCATCTAGGTTGCTTCCACAGTTTAGCAATTGTGAATTGTGCTTCTATAAACATTGAAGTGGCTGCATCACTGTAGTACGCTGTTTTTAAGTCTTTAGGATGTAGACCGAGGAGTGGGATAGCTGGGTCAAATGGTGGTTCCATTCCAAGTTTTCTAAGGAATCTCCATACTGCTTTACAGGTTGGTTGCGCCAATTTGCAGTCCCACCAGCAATGTACGAGTGTGCCTTTTCCCCCACATCCTCACCAACAATTATTGTTGCTTGAATTATTGATAACTTCCATTCCAATGGGTGTGAGATGAAATCTTAGAGTAGTTTTGATTTACATTTCTCTAATTGCTAGAGATGTTGAACATTTTCTCATATATTTGTTGATTGATTGTATATCTTCTTCTGAGAAGTGTCTGTTCAGCTTAGCCCATTTATTGATTGAGTTGTTTGTTTTCTTGGTGTTAAGTTTTTTGAGTTCTTTATATATCCTGGAGATCAGTGCTCTATCTGATGTGTGTGTGGCAAAAATTGCTCCCAAAATATAGGCTCTATTTACCTCACTGATTGTTTCTTTTGCTGAGTAGAAGCTTTTTAGTTTAAGTCCATCCCATTTAGTGATTCTTGCTTTTATTTCTTGTGCTTTAGGAGTCTTGTTAAGAAAGTTGGGACCTAATCTGACATAAAGATTTGGGCCTACCTGTTCCTCTATTAGGCACAAAGTCTCTGGTCTAATTCCTATGTCCTTGATCCACTTTGAGTTGAGTTTTGTGCATGGTGAGAGATAGGGGTTTAGTTTCATTTTGCTGCATATAGATTTTAGCACTATTTGTTGAAGAGGCTATCTTTTCTCCAGTGTATGTTTTTGGCACCTTTGTCTAGTATGAGATAACTGTATTTATGTGGGTTTGTCTCTGTCTTCTATTCTGTACTATTGGTCTACATGTCTGTTTTGGTGCCAATACCATGTCATTTTTGTTACCATAGCTTTGTAGTATAGTTTAAGGTCTAGTATTGTGATGCCTCCTGCTTTGCTCTTTTTGCTAAGGATTGCTTTGGCTATTCTGGGTCTCTTATTTTTCCAAATGAATTTCATGATTGCTTTACTATTTCTATAAGGAATGATGTTGGAATTTTAATTGGAATCACATTGAATCTGTATAGTGCTTTGGGTAGTATCGCCATTTTGACAATATAGATTCTGCCTATCCAAGAGCATGAGAGGTCTTTTCATCTTCTTAGGTCTTCTTCAATTTCTTTCTTCAGTGTTCTGTAGTTTTCATTGTAGAAGTTTTTCACTCTCTTATATAGATTCCCAAGTATTTTTTTTTGAGGCTACTGTGAATGTGGTAGTTTTTCTAAATTATCTTTCAGAGGATTCATCACTGATGTATAGAAATGCATTTGATTTATGGGTATTGATTTTATATTCTGCTACTTTCCTGAATTCATTTATTAATTCTAGAAGTTTTCTGATGGAATTTATTGGATCTTCTAAATATAGAATCATGCTGTTAGCAAATAGTGATAATTTGAGTTCTTTTTTTCCTATTTGTATCCCTTTAATTTCTTTTGTCTAATTGCTCTGGCTAGTGTTTCAAGGACTATGTTGAATAGCAGTGGTGAAAGAGAGCATCTCTGTCTTGTTTCCATTTTTAGAGGAAATGCATCCAATTTCTCTCCATTTAGGATAATGTTGGCCTTGGGTTTTGCATAGATAGTTTTTATAGGGTTGAGGTATGTTCCTACTATTCCTAGTTTTTCTAGTGTTTTGAACATGAAGAGATGCTATATTTGGCCAAATGCCTTCTCTGCATCAATTGATAAAATCATGATTTTTATCTTTAAGTCTATTGATGTGATAAATTACGTTTATTGATTTCCACATGTTGAACCAACCTGGCATCCCTGGAATGAACCCCACTTGATCATGGCGCACTATCCTTCTAATATGTTTTTGTGTGCGATTTGCCAAAATTTTATTGAGAATTTTTGCATCTATGTTCATCAGGGACATTGGTCTGAAGTTTTCTTTCTTTGATGTGTCTCTGTCTGGTTTTGGCATCAGGGTGATACTAGCCTCATAGAATGAGTTTGGAAGGGTTCCCTCCTTTTCTGTTTTGTGGGATAATTTGAGGAGTATAGGAGTTAGTTCTTCTTTGTTGGCCTTGTAGAACATGGCTGAGTCTGTGTGGTCCTGGGCATTTCTGGTTGGTAGGCTTTTGATGGTGGCTTGTATTTCCTTGCTTGAAATTGATCTGTTTAAGTCATGAATGTCTTCCTGCTTCAGTTTGGGTAGGTCATATGCCTCTAGAAATTTGTTGGGGTCTTCAGGGTTTTCTATTTTACTGGAGTATAAATTTTCAAAGTAGTTTCTAGTTACCTTCTGTATTTCATGGTGATGGACTCTTATAGGCAGGGACCTGAGGCAGCACAGGGCATCACATGGCAGAGATGGCATGTGTATATGTGTGTGTCCTTTCTCTGGTTGTTCCTCTCCCTCCTCTTATAAAGCCCCCAGGAATCGATCACCAGGGCTCTACCCTGATAACCTGACCTAATCCTAATCACCTCTTCAAGGTTCCCCCTTCTAATCACCTTTTTAATACCTGATGATGGGGGTCAAACACCACCGTGAGTCTTGGAGGTTCAAAGCAGGTTCAAACCATACCCATATCCAGAACTGAGAGGAGGAATTCCCTTCCTGTGCACGGCTGCTCACAGCAACACCATGCTGTGGGAAACCAGAAACGAGCCCAGCAACGAGTGCATAGGTAAACAACATGTGGTCTGTCCACCTAAGGGGCTTTCCTTAGCCATGCAAAGGACAAAGTCCTGCATGAGCTACCATGCTGATGAGAGAAGACCTATCGTGAAGTCAGCTGCAAAGGGTCAGCTCTTGAACAATTCCACTTCTACAAGAGATTTGGGAGAAGGGGATCCACAGAGGCAAAAAGCCAGTGGCAGGCAGGCGGGTAGCACCTGGGCAGGAGAGGTGGGAGGGATGGCTCATAGCGCATAGACTCTCCTTTGGGGGTGACGAGAGTGCTTTGGAGTTAGAGGTGATGTTTGCACAGCATTCAGAATGTATTAAGAGGCACTTCATTGTGTTTTTCACATGCTGAAGTGCATGTGTGAATTTCCTCCAAACAACAGTAAACAATCCTTGCACATCAGAATCTGTATCACGCCTGTTTTCACGGGCGAGGAAACCATGCCATCCTCACCAAAGTGCCCAGGGGCAACAAGTAGGACTTGAACTCTTGACTCCCGGGGAGAGCCTTTGACCACCAGGACAGCCTCAGCCTTTCTGCACCACAGTGTAGACCCTGGTGTGCCGCATGCTTGCAACAGAGGTCGGTTCCTTTCCTGGCTGCGGCCTTAACGAGCAAGAACTCTTTGTGGCTCCCTGGGACTTGTGCATGGCCATTTCTAGAGAGAATGGATGGATGTATTGGTCTCATCTCTCTGGTCTTCTGCTGAAGGCTTCTGTTCTCTCATTTTCTATTGAGATGGTCTTTAAAAATATACTCAGGTGTGAAAACTGAACACGCAGAAGGAAATGAGGCATGGAGCTGAGGACAGCGTCCATGTTCCAAAATAGTTTTTGAGAAGTGTAAAAAAGTCCAGACCCGCACTTTCCTAAATGATGGAGGAGAAAAATAATGGGCCAGAAGCGAGAAGCCTGATTGTGTCCCCTGGGGTCCCTGAGATTTATCACCTACACATACTGGCGGCTACAGAAAGGAGAGCGGGTGACCAGGACAATAACTCACCAGCCAGCCAGGCAGCCTGTGAGTTGCTGGTAGCACCTGCTCTGCGGGGCCGGGGGCTCATTTCGGACCCCCGGCCCACTCTTCAGACACATTTGGTCCGTACGTGTCTCAGGACATCAGGAATCGGGGAAGGTGGTGTCTGGGTTGCGGGCTTGTTCTGTGGATGCTTTCTTTCTCTTTCATAGTACTGGCTGGGATGGGGACACAGAGCAAAAATAAACCAACCCAAATGGTTAACCTTACGTTTGGGCAAAGAATTCACTCGCCTCTGAGAGGGGGAGGCAAAAAGCTCTCATAACCAGAGTTTTAGGGCTGGAATATCCCTGAAAGAATCGGCATTGGGTGTGTAAGCACTTTTTTTTATACATTTTTAAAAGTACCTAAAATGTTCTTCCAAGATGCCCCAATTATGAATCGATTACAGAGAAACTATGGATATAAAATAATTATTTGGTTTTTAGTGATAAAAAGAAGCATGTATTGTTTTAGCACAGCCTAACTATATGAGTATAAGCAGAGCGTTGTCATCACGGACACACCTGAGCACAGTTCTGCACACACGGGGTGGTAGGGGGATTCTGCCTCTCCCCCAAAATATCTTTGTAAAATGAGAGTAACTGTTGCTCTGCCTCCGCTTCTTGTAAACCAACAAATACGGTCATGCACTTTCTGACCCGATTCTTGACTCCTCTTAACAACTTTCTCTGCAATCACTCATTCTTTCATCTGGCATTTGCCAGGTGTTAACTAGAATCGCAGGAGCTTGCACTTTAGGGAGGGAGAGAGGTGACCCCGTGGGGCTGGCCTGCCTGGGCTTTCCTGTTCTCTCTGGCAGGTTCTGCACAGGGCACCCCAGGCTGGATGAAGCCTGTGGGTAGAACCGTGATTGTTACGTGCACTGCGGGGCTTCTGGAGTTTTCAGAGAAGATATTTTACTGTGAATGTCTGTCAGGGTAGACCCACCCTTGGTCTTACAGCAGCCTCACCAGAAGCACTGTGAGGATTCTGAATAGCTCTGCATCTTCAGTGGAGTAACGTCTAACCTAATGGGCAGGTGAAGACTCTTCAGTACTGCCATTCTGCCTGGTGTGCTCTCGGGAGCACAGTGAAGTTGCTTGTCCCAAATACAGTCCCTTGATGATCAGTGCTTGAAGTTTAACCAGCCAAGGTCAATTTCTGGGTGATAGATAAGGCCTTGTTTTTTGAGGATCTTACCCAAGGAAAAAAAAGTGTGAGAAATATTTATTCATTTTTAAACATTTGTTATTGGCTGGGACTTGAGGCAAAATGAACTGGATCAGGGTCCAGGTCTGGATTCTGGTCCCATCATTTACCAGGTGCCTGATGCCGGAAGGTTCCTTAAGCCCTGAGAATCTCAGGTCTCCAGTGATGCCTGCTGCCTTGAGCTGTTCTACAGATTGAAGTAAATAACTGAATTTGAGCCATTCAGTGGGACACGTAAAAGGAGAGTGGGGTTATGTTCTTGGGTGGATATCCTGTCCTTCCCTTTAGCAGCTGGAGGATCTTGGATGGACATCTTTCTGAAGCTGAGTTCAGTGTGTGCTGGAACAGGCCTGCAGCCACTCAGAGGGTCCATGTTAAGCATTTGGGAATTTTGTGAGTAGGTTCTTCAACTGCTGGCACCTTAAAGTTGGCCCTGCTGAGAGTATTTACACCACAGACATGGGGCGGCACAAGGTCCACTCCCAGCTCCACGTGAGCAACCTGGCTGACCAACTCACCACTGCTCAGCAACTTCATAAGTTTCCTGCAAGAATCATAATCAGCTAATTTAAGAAAAGGTCTCAGCACAGTGCCTGGTATCTGAGAAACTTCTCATTAAAAGACCATTGCCATGCCAGAAAATATAGGCTCAACACTCCAACATATCAGTGCAGGCACCAACTTCCTTAACAAGACCCCTAAAGCTCAAGAAATAAAACCAACAATCAATAAGTAGTTCGGCATCAAATTAGAAAGCTTCTGCACAGCAAAGGAAATAATTAAGAGAGTGAAGAGAGAGTCTACAGAAAATCTTGGCCAACTACTCCTCCACAGGGGATTAAAATTGAGAATGTATAAAGAACTAAAAAAACTTAACACCAAAAAAACCCCTCCAAAACACCCCACAACAAATAATCCAATCCATTAATAGGCAAAAGCACTAAACAGATATTTCTCAAAAGAAGAAATATAAATATATCAAAAATATAAAAATAATATAAAAAATTAAGCATCCCTAGTAATCAGAGAAAAGTGAAAAGTGAATGAAAACTACCCAAGGTTTCATCTTGCTCCACAGTTAGGATGACAATCAACAAGAATACAAAGAACAGTAAGTGCCAGCAAGGATGTTGGGGGAAAGGCACACTCATGCATTGTTGCTGAGACTCCTAACTAGTATGACTACTTTGCAAAGCAGTGTGGAGATTCCTCAAAAGACTAGGAATAGACCCACCATATGACCCAGCCATCCCACTCCTTGGTATTTATCCAAGAGAACTAAAATCAGCAAGCTATAATGATCCTGTAGTGATCAATGTTTATAGCAACACAACTCACAATAGCCAAGTTATGGAACCAGCCCAGGTGCCCATCAACAGATGAATGGATAGAGAAAATGTGGTCTATATACATAATGGAGTTTTACTCAGTTATAGGGAAGAATGAAACTATGGCATTTGCTGGTAAATGGATGGAACTGGAGAGCATCATGCCAAGTGAAATAAGCCAGACTTAGAAGGTAAAGGGTCAGGTGCTTTCTCTCATACATGGAAGCTAGAGCAGAGTAAAGGGGAAAATGTGGGGAGTCAGACATCACGAAAACAAGAGGGGAGATCGGTGGAGAGAAAGAAGGGACAGGAGGGGCTGGAAAATGAGGAAATGAGAAAAGAAATTGACCAAATTATGCTATGTACATATATGAATATGACAGTGAATTTCACACTTTTTATATCTGTAAAGTAACAATTAAAAAAAAATAAATATAAGGGAGACCAGGAGAGTAGAGGAAGGGAAACAGGGAGGGACAGAGGAAACACTGGGGACTGAAATGGAGCAAGTTGCACTCCATGCATGTAGGGTGATGTCAAAATGAACCCCAATATCATGTACAGCTACAATGCACTAATAAAAACATTTTTTAAAAAAAGACTGTGGCCACTGTTACTACTGTAACACTACTAGCGCTACCGACAATAATTAAATGATAATTATATGATGGCACTTTGAACCTAGTAGGCACTTGAAAAATCTTAATCCCTTCCCTCTCCATTCATTATTATAGTTTCTACAAAGAAAATGAAAGTGAATCTACGAATAAGTAAAGACTCCAGGGGGACAATTTGTCTCCAAGTCTCCCTTTGACCCTTAAATAAAGTGGAAACTTCTTTCCTCTTTCCATGGGCCATAGTTCAGGGTAGACACTTGGATGTACAAACAGCACATGAATGGAAGTCAGATGGAGCCTCTGTCCTCACTTTCTCTGTCCCATGAAGTTTTTGTCTATGGCTGCTGCTAGACCTGAATGACTGGGATTCTCCTCTTACATCACAGAGCTGTCAATACTCACGGTGGGTCCTGCAAAGTATAAAGGACAATTTATACAGAGAGCAGGGGCAACATCACTGTTTATGAAATGATAAGTATTCAGGTAGCAGCAAGTTCCAACATTAGCACAACAAAAGCTTCGAGCTGGACCATCTGTTGCCACGTGGACAATCTGGGAGGCTTCCCAAAGCCATTTATCCACGTCGAGTGCATATCCAGTCTGGCCAGTCCTCACGCTGAGCAGAAAGGAAATTTAAAGAAAGACTCATCATTTATCATTGTAGACAGTTGGGCTGGAGTGTGGGCAGAGAGTACTTTTTCTTTTTTCCTTGAGAAATACAAAGACCCTGAAGGTGGGTACTGCTTGCTCAGCTCCCAGGTCCTGGGTACCGACAGTCCCCTGGCTTCCTCCCTTCCTCCTGCTCTTCATACTTCAGAAGGAAAGTGGTAGCTATGATTCTTGCTGTCCTACCCCCAAATTTTCTGAGCAGATGGCACCTGGAATTCTTTGGTCTGGAGCTGGAGCAAGCGTGTTTATTCCTGCCTCCCAAAAGAGAACTCCAAAAATAAAACCTGCCGGCCATGTCCAGGGAAGGATCTGCAGCAAAGACCACTGGCTTTGGAGCTCACAGATCTCAACATGCACTCGGGCCCTGTCTGATGCATCCTGAGTCCATTGGGAGGTGGTGACTGTCCTCCCTGAGCCTCAGCTTCATGTTATGCAAGATGGCAGTGGTCACTGCTACCATGGAGTGCTGCTTGAACATGCATGGGCATGTTCTGCCATCCCTAGGCCCCTGCTCCATAAAAACATCCGACAGCCAAGTTTGTCCCATATATGTCAAAGGTATTGATGTTATGTATTAAGATCTTTTCTTTAACCTAAAGTTCATTCTTTTCCTCTGTTTCTCAGGGCAGTTGCCTAGAATCTAACACACACACACACACACACACACACACACACACACACACACATATATTTATATGTATTTGCTAAGTCTTAGCTCCTCCCTGTTTCTCTTTGCTAATGGTCTGATTTATGGACAGCATGCATATTAAGAAACAGTAGACTTGTGGTCCAGAGCAGGACCTCTGGAGTCAGAAGAACTTCACAAGTAAGAATTAAAACTTCTGAAAACATCATTGCCTCTCCGAGGTCCCAGCCCAAGCCATTCTGCTCTGCAGTGCTGTTACCAAACCCCATTTCAATGACCTGTGTTGCACATATACAAAATTGGATAGGTGGTTAATGATGCGTGAGGACATTTTATAGGAATCCACTTGACCTGCAGGGGATCAATCCCATGATTTGATTAAAGGCTTAACCTTTCAGACTCCAGCATTGACCTCATGTTCACAGATACATCTTCAAAGCTGATAGATCCTGACATTTAAGAGTTTAGCCCAAGGAAAGGTGATATTCCAGTTTCCATTTTCCTAATAGAGATGAAATAGACAAGCCATCGTGATGATTAGTTGCATGATTATGTATTTTTCTTGTATGCTTTCTTGGCCTCAGTTTCCCTACTGGTACAGTAACAGAGTTGGGCTAAGGAAGGATGTTTTACGAATTTCTCAGATTGTAGGGGATTCATAAAGGGCTTCCAGTGGCCTCTGGGGAAGTCCAAGACCAAGACTCTGCCCCTGCTTCTTCCAGAAAATCATATCACCTGCTCTGTAACTTCCTGGCTTTCACATGAGCAGAGAAATGAGGGTTTTTTTGTTACTGGAGATTGAACTCGGGGCACTCGAACACTGAGCCACATCCCCAGCAATTCTGTGTTTTACTTAGAGACAGGGTCTCACTGAGTTGCTTAGCACCTTGCTGTTGCTGAGGCTGGCTTTGAACTTGTGATTCTCTTGTCTCAGCCTCCCAAGAGAAATGAGTTTTTAATAATAATAAGGTATACAAAATACTGGACTGCATGACATCTCCATTTAATACTAATTATGATATTTGGAATCAGTGGGCCAAATCTGAAATAAAATTGAATAGGAATACACAAAAAAATCCCACTCTGAATCCTCCAAAGAAAATGACCTAAATAGAGGATGAAAGAATTTGCTTAAGAAAACGCAAATGAAAGGTTCTTAGGTATTTGGACCCAGAAAAGGTGCAATGTGAATTGAGATCATGATGTTATCACAAGATAAAAATCCAGAACAATAACCATAAACAACCATGGTAAATGGATGTGTTAAAGGGCTACATTAGCAGAAGGACATTTCAACAACTGGAGAGGTGAGTTGCCCTCTGTGCCTCTTACTGTTCATACCATACTCTATGCATTCTGATTTTTCAGGGCTTTAGGTATCCTTGTGATGATGTTTCCTGGTCTTTAATAAGAAATTCTGAGAACATCATCTCCTCCTCTCAGGGTCTACATAAAGATGTCCCCGCTAAAACTCTAGTCATTTCAGTGCTGTAACCCAATTAATTAATCCACTGATATGGATTCACTGGGTGGTGACCGTAGGCAGATCAGATGTGGCTGGAGGAAGAAGATCACTGGGGACATGCTTTAGGGGTTTGTATTTTGTCCCTGGCAAGTAGAGCTCTTTCTTCTCCCAGGTTGCCATGTTCTGAGCTCCTTTCTGCTATGTCCTTTTGTGATGTTCTGCCTCACCTTGGGTCCAGAGGTAGGTAGTCAGCTGACCATGGACTGAACCTCTGAAATTTTGAGCCAAAATGAACTTTTTCTACTCTAAATTGTTCTTGTTGGGTCTTTTTGTCAAAGTGATGCAAAAGCTGGCTAAAACACCTCCCCACTCAAGTATCTCTCTTCAAAGTTCTCTGGGAAGTTTTAAGCTCACAGTCATACATCAATATCAAAAGGATCATCAGCTTTTGCTTACAATGTTTGAAGAGCTATTCCGGGTACATTTCATATATGATCTTTTAAAATCTCACTTGATCTTTAGAGACTCCGTGACAAATATAGTCTATTATCTCCAATTTTTTTCCAGAGGAGGAAACCAAGACTCAGGGATGCTGAGTAATTGGAACAGCATCTCACAGAAGAAGCAGAGAAAATGAAAATCCAAGAAGAAATTTGCAACCATGTAGGTCCAGATAATAGAATCTCCATAAAGGGGACGAAAAAGAGTTATCATGGAGCCTCTGGCTTCAGCTTGAAGTCTCAGAAAATTCTTTATCTACTTCTTTGAACATGATTATGAGTTGATGGATCTTCTCATACCTGAGATCTTCTCATACCTGAGATGGATCTTCTCATACCATAATATGTATGATACAAGAACTGAATGTGGTGGTGTTTAAATATATACAAGAAAAGAGTAGCCATTCTGAATAGCCCTGTAAAGTCAGGCAGCCCCTGAATCTGTTACTTTCTATCAACATTATGGAAGTAAAGCGAATCAAAGAGTGACTCCTGCACACGTGACCTTGAACTCCACAGTGGCCTAGACCAAATGGTATCTGCATCTTGAACTATCAGATCATTCTTCTCTCCTCTTCCAAATAAGTCAGCAGTTAGGTGACAGAGAAGCAAGCTAATGATGTGGAAGCTTCCATTATAACCCTCTGCTACAGTTAGTCCTCAACCATCCTAAGTGGACTACTGAAAAATCAACTATGCAGGACAAAAAGAGAAGTCAGAACCTGGCTATCAACCAGTTACACTGGTGTACCTAAGAAGCTGCAATTGCAATGAGATCATTCTTCTTGTTGAAGATGGGTCTGAGGTGGAACCATGGCAATGAATACAGGAAAGTAGATTTAGGTTTCTGGTCATCAGACCAGTTTAGCAATAGAATGAACTGCCTTGTAAAGTAGTTAGTCTCTGGGGCGGAAGATGTGCAAGCAGAGGCTGGAGGAGGCTTGGCAAGGATTCTGTCCATGACCTCTACTCAACCTGTGGTCCAAGCATTGATTCTGGAGTAGACCTTGTAACAGGGCTGAAGCTAAGGACATGCAGAAACTGAGAGTAAGCATTTACAAAATTGTCTAGCAATTTGATGAGTTTTATTTTGTTGATTTTTTTTATTTTGTTGAGTTTTATTTTGCTGAATAATAATAAAAATAATTGAAATAATTTACACTATTGTATATCCAATTTCATTCTTTTAGTAGTTTATTTTTAAAAATAAGTGCATTGGTCTTCAGATGCATAAATATTTTTAAAAGAAATATTTCTTTCACCATAGATAGTTTAGTGCAGAGGGTTTTCAGTTTTGAGAGTTTGGGCTGGACCAACATTAAGATCTCTAAGACTTAGTGATATATGCTTGAATGAATAGTATATGAAAATTGCCTAGCACAAATTCAAAAAGTTATTACTCAAAGCCCAGTTATTACTTGGGAAAATGAGCTAAGACTCAAAAGAAGAAATAAAGATGACCAATAAATATCTGGAAAAGTGTTAAACATCATTAGCAATTAGGAAAATGCAAATCAAAACTACCCTGAGATTTCATCTCACTCTGGTCAGAATGGCAACCATCAAGAATATAAGCATTAATAAAGCCTGGAGAGGACTGGAGGTAAGGAACACTTTTACACTGGTGATAGAATTGTAAATTAGTACAACCACTGTGGAAATCAGTACGGAGGTTTCTCAAAAGACAGAGAATAGAACCAACATGTGACCTAGCTATACCAGTCCTCGGTATTTACCCTGAAGAATTATAGTCATCACACTACAGTGACACATGCATACTATGTGCATGGCAGCACAGTTCAAAATAACCTAACCATGGAAATAGACTAGGTGTCCATCAACTGATGAATGGATAAAGAAAATGTGGTATATATACACAGTGGCTTTTATGCAGCCATAAAGAAGAATGAAATGATGTCATTTGCAGGGAAATGAATGGAATTTGAGAGTATTATGTTAAGCAAAATAAGCTAGACCCAGAAGGTCAAGGGTCATATATTTTCTATCATATATGGTAGCTAGGGGTGGGGGATTTTATGAGAACCAAAATGAGATCAGTAAAGTAGAGGAAAGGGAGCAGGGGAGGGAGGGCGAGAAGAAAGGGGAAATACTGGGAAATGAGACTGGCATGTCCTGTGCAAGTATGAACATGTAACAACAAATCCTGTCATTAGGTATAGATATAATGCACCAATACAAATACAGGACAAAAGGCACTGAAAAGATGCAGAAAAAAAAAATAAAAGAAAATTGGCTAGCATAATTCCAGGTACATAATAGGTACTCGATACAATCTTTCTTATAATTGCATGATTATAGTGCATACTATGGAGGTCAATCATTTGTGCACAAAAATGAAAATATCCATCATATTTGCATTTTAGGAAAGTAGGAAATGTATTTCCAACTGCAAAGTCTTGGCATCTGTGGCTTTTGCTACCTGCTTGCAAAGGACACACACTATGTATGCATACTTACACATTCTTTGGACTGTGGGCCTCTGACAGTAACCTTTCCTTTTCTGGCAGAGGTTTTGCTTTTCATTGGTACAGCATGCATCCCATAGGATGAAGTTGATGCACTTGCAGATATCCTAGTTTTTCTGAGAATATTTCTATTGGGGCTGAACTTTCAGAGCAGACATAGATATGTAAGCCCTGTTATTTATGAACACTCGTGAGTGGTGCATGTTGATCTCCAGTTTGGGTCAAGAAGTGTGTGGAAAGCTGTCTCACTGGCCACTAGGTGGCGCACTCAAACTCTTGCAGCTTTTTCCAGTAAAAACTCACTGTTCAAATACACGGATGGGGATCAGTTTAGCACACACAAAAGATGAACAACAAGAAATGAAGTATACAGACTGGAGCAATTTGAGGTGAATTATCTTGACCATATCTTACCAAAGACTTTATCATTCCCTTGGTGGGTGGGGTGGAAACGATGTGTGAGCTAAACGCATAGTAATTTATTTTTGCTTTCTAATGCACAGTGTGGGTTTCATTATGCTCAACTAAGACTGTTTTTTTTCCTTTCTCGAAACACATGATGCTAAATTAAAGATTCTTTCCAGATATTACTACCTACCTGTGTATCTCACTAATGAGTTCAGCCACCTTTCGGGGGGCCACGATGGGAGAATCAGGTGTCAGGCCATCTTATAGAAGACAGTTTTAATTAACAAGTATTTTTTTTTCTGCTCAGGTATCTGAGATATTGCATACGCATGCAGTGGCTCAGACAGCTAAAATCAAAATGAATGTTCACTGCGTTTGGGCAGATGAGACCCCCACTTGCCGTGCTCTTGCAGAGTGATGACTTTTACGTTTGAAGGGAGCTGTTCCCCGCCATAAAGCTGGAAGGCAGCCGCAAGCCCATCCACTTTTGGCAGGTCTGAGGAGTCCAGATGTCCATCATGAAATGGGTTATTTAATGTATCTGTGGGCTGTTTGCAAAATGGGAATGTCTCCATTTTTGCAAACATCAAGTGGGCAAATGCCAAATGTGTTTGCCACCAACACCAGCATGGACATGGGTATTGAGAGCACATAAAGGGCCTTTCTGTTCCATCCAATGCAAATCAAACATTTGCATTTCAATTCAGATCTACTTAATTCTATTTCCTCCACAGAAGGAGCTCCATGAGGTCACTCTGCCAAACGGTGCTGTCTCCGACCCTCTTCCCTATGCGGCAATTATCAAGCTGATCTGTCTCTGGAATACTCGGATGTGGCAGGATACTGACCCTCACTCACCTTCCTCCTAGCTCCTCATCAAACCCAACTTACCCAAAAGGAACTGAAAAAAAAATAATCCTGGTGGAGATGAGGTGCCTTTGAGGGCTGATACTGGAGGAAAGAATTCGTTTTGTACAGGAGCCAAGTATAGGCCTCATGAGGATATCAATATCAAATGCAGTACTCACTCAAGTCCTTCCCTGAATCTATGGCTTTTTACTGTGACATGTGTGTGTATACATGTCCATGGGTGTATGGGACTTACACTTTTGAAAATATCTTTAAATCAATGGATTCATTCCTGGGAAGGGGGATCATATATATGTATATGTACTCAAAATATCATGTGTCTTCTATGTGTCTGTGGATCAAGAATTTTTTTTCTCTATGTTCTACATATGGCTCAATTTTCAGAGAACTCAATTAAAAAAGATAAACGGTAGTCACCTGAATACTTGTCTCTGACTCTTATTCAACATGGCAGACTGGATTTTGTCAACCACACCTGTGCAAGTTGGACCAAAGACTATTGTGGAAAGATACCTCCTCTAAGGTCCTGATGAGCTAGCCACATTATTTTGAATAAATGGCGTGGGTCTGCATGGGATCCTTTGTGCTCACACCAACCCTTGAACTACTTAGGAAACCACTGCTCTAGGGACTCAGGCTACTTGGGACAGGCTATTCTTTACCTTCTGAATGATGCTAACCTACCCTCAAGTCCTCCACTCCCATGGAGCCCACTGAGAGGACAGAGGGATCCGACACACCAGTCTAGTGTTTCACAGAACACAGTGTCTTTTGGTTAATGCATAATCTGGCCAGTATAAAACTAGCCCCTCTCCAAGTTCTCCCAGAACCACTTGGGCTGACTACTCTGGCTTGCCATTACCTTCTTAGGAGGTCCACATAATTCTCCACTCCTCCACTTTGGAAATTATTACAATTGTGGTGTAGGAATGACTCTTTTCCCAACCTTTTCTCACATAGGTCTATTACGGCATTAATCTTTTTTCCATCTACCCCCCAAACACCTGGTGTTACTCTCATCTCAGAAACAGAGCCAATTTTGTATAAGGATAGAAATTTAGAAAAGTCTTGCTTCTATCATCTGATGGGGGCTTCAAGTCTGTCCTTTTGGTTTTCTCCTTGCCTAACTTCAATCTAACAAGAGACAACTGAGACATCACCACCTCCAGGAAGCCTCTCTTGACTTCCCTTCACAGGCTCAGCCCAGCCTTTCCTCTGTGTTCTCATGGGTCCCCTGCATCTTGCAGTGAAGTGCTTGTGGCTCCATGTTTACAAGCCTGTCCCTCCAACCAGGGTGGGGGTGATGATTGACTCGCACTGTGTCAGGGCAGAGAGTTTCTGACTTTCTCTGAAGCCCTTCCACATTGCAGGACAGCAGGTGTGCAGCAGCTGCTTTGAGGGGAGGCGTGAAAGGAGCTTCTCATCATGTTGCTTCTTGCCTGTTCTCACCCCCATCACCTTCTTCCCTGTGTTCCTGCCTCCCAACAGGAAGCCTGCAAAAACTCAGCCGCTGCCATTTACTTTCCTGCCTAGGTTGGTGGATGAACTCCTTCTTCCTGTGCGGTGTCTATATCTGGGATATTTTCATGAGTCCCTTTCTCTGTCCACATAAGTGAGCTTCCCCAGATCCCATCACCTTCCTTTCTCCATTCTACCAGTGGGTCCTGCTGCTATGTAAACTCATTTCTTGGGTCACTTCCCTTTGTTCCCACAGTTCAGTACTGGGAACCTATTGGAATGGACTGATTCATCTGCTCACTCATTAGAAAGTTTCTCTCCCTTCACCCTGATGCTGCCTCACTTTGGAAAGCATGTTAGGAAGAGAGCTTTGTACTTCCTGCAAAGGACATGCTGGGTCATAAAAGATCTGCAGCATCTCTGCAAACCCGCTTCAACACAGAACAAATGTCCTCAAAATCAGCATAAATAAGAGTCACCTGGAGGAGCTTGAGGAGCCCTCTGCTCACCATCTCCTTTGAAGAATCAATACTTCTTTTGAGAAGTGGAGTGGCCAGGAATCCGTATGTTTGAGAAATACTCCCACTTAATTCTGATATCAGTGCTGTGTGAAGCCCACACATATCACTGTATAGTAGGGATTGCTTTTTCCTCTAGCGAAGGGAAGGACATAGAACAAGTTACAGAAGCTCTATCCAAGTGGCTAGAGCATGGTCCCTGTTGGAAACTTAGGCATCACCTAGGAGGTGGCATGCATACTGGTATGGGCACAGAATTGGAGTCAGACATACATTGAGGAGAATACCATCTAGACCACAAAATACTGCTGATGGATTTTGGCATCAGTTTTTAGATATGTTTATTTGGGTTTATTTTTTGGGGTCTTGAGGGACTCAGAAATAATGTAATCAAGTGGTCATTATGTAGTAGTCCCTTGGTAAGTGGTAGTCCCTTGGTAAGTGGGAACTTACAGTCATATCATTATGGTTAATATCCCTTTAAAATTCAACCATCAGACCCTATTGAAAAATGAATTGGAACAAGAAAGATCTTCCAGAATACCCCCACTCCCCCTCTACTTTCTCCTTCTCCCTCCTGGTTTTGGCTCCTCTTTAAGTGGAAGTGCTGGTTTCAGATGAGAAGCTCCCTTCGTTGTATTTTAAATACCGTAGGAAGTCAGATTTTGACAGCTCCCGTCTGCACAGATGTGATGCCGGGAGAAGGGCTGAGCAGGAAAGCAGAGGCAGCCTCTCCGCCCGCGTGGAGGTGTGCGAAGTGGCTGATTAGCTAGATATTTTTAAAGTTTCATAGGTGTGAGGCAGCCTCCGCTAATGAGAGTTTTAGGGGATTTCTCAAATCTAAAGTGAAGGGTGCCAAGAGTGGAACACGACCTTGGGGCTTTCCTGTACATGCTAACTAATATTACAAAGAGCTCAGAAAGCCCTCTGAAGTCAACTTCTGCGGGAGGAGAGGGGGGTCAGGTGAGGCTCTGTGGACTGGGAGGGAGAGTTAATGATGGCTACTATAAATAGTTCCCTTCCCAAGGCTGGGGCGGAATATCCCAGGTTGGCTGCTAAGAGCAGGACCCTGAGGGCGCCGAGCCAGAAATATGGTCATGGGTCCCCATGACAGAGTTTTACTTGGAGGCAGAAGTTGGAGGCAGAAGTTGAAGGCAGCCATGTCCAGAGTCACCAAGACACAAGGCCGATGGGCTCCAGCTCCCCTCCCTGGGTACATCCCACTACCAGCTCCGACAAGGAGTCAAAAATTGTAGGGTGGGTGGGCTCGGCGGTGGAAGTGAAGCATGCCGCACAGCCATCGTGTGCCTGTCTTGGGACTGGCAGTTTGGGTGAGCTAGTTCCTGTTTTCTAGGTGGTGCACCTGCTGCCTCAGATATTCCAAAATTCTGGCAGTTACTACATGGGCAGGGAGGATTGGACTCAAGATTCCCTGTCCTCACACGAGCTGGCATATCAGGATGAGAACGAGGAGACAGAAATGGGCTGTGAGCAGCAGCCCCCATGAGAGAAGAGGGATGCCATAGGGTCCAAGAGGAGTCAGAGGCCTAGCTGGGGTTCTCACAGGGGTCAGGTTCCTCTCCATGCATGGGGAAATGTAGACACAGACAGCCACAGCAAGTGTCACAGTCAGAGATCCAGGCAGCAGGCGAGGGAAGGGGGTCACTGACCATCTGGCAGGAGAACTTTGTCCTCTAGGTGAGAGGTCATGCCTGAGCCAAGCAGGAAGTCATGGCAGAACTTAAGGTCGAGTGGGAAATTCCATTTTCCTGTGGGGGAACTGAGACAGAAACGAAGGACTGGATCTGATGGAATAGGGGACAAGAGAGAGAAACAGGTGGATTTGGTCATAAGACCCTTCTGATGCCATGTGCAGGAATTCAGATGTGCCTGTGAAGTCGTGGGAGCCACAGAAGGAGTTTCAGTAAGTGAGATGAATCAGGGGGATCGGTCGGTTCCTCCAGCAATAACTGGAGAATGGTTGGAGGAGGTAACTGCGGGTCCCCAGTTTGGAAGCAAAGCAGACATGAATGGATGAGGTCCTCCCACCTGCCTTTCCTGTCCTGAACCCACACTGCCACGGATCTTGATGGTTCTGCCTTCTGTGGGACTTCAGGATTAGACTTCCACAAAGACAGAATCTCTGTTTAAGATAAGAATTGGAATGAACAGTGGGAACTTTGGATGGAATTTGGCCAACTTTCCTGTAAGTAGGTAGATACAAATATTTTATACTTTGCAGGCCATAGATTCTCTGTTACAACTTCACTCTGCCATTACAGCGCAAAAATAGACATAGATAGTACATAATGAATGTGCATAGCTGTGTTCTAATAAAACTTTATTCACAAAAGCTAGCCATAGTAGGCATGTGGGCTGGAAGGGAGGTGTTAGTTGGCAGACCTCTGCCTTCAAACTAGACTTCAACTTTGCTTTCTAGGTGTCCTTGGAAGAATTATTTACTCCACGGAGCTTCTGTATCCTTTATATCCTTTTGGCAAATTGCATATACCAGCTGCTGTGTAGCTCTGTTCTGAGGAGCAAAGACAATACCTATACGGCATCATGTGTAGCAAGGTGGACTCTTGCTGTTTTCCTATTGAAGCTGTTACTCTTACTGTCTCTATCAGGTAAGTCTGACAATGAAGCTTAACCTGGAAGCCTACCTAAGCCTCCTAGTTCTCACCCAGTGTCTTAATAAGTCAAGGAACCATGAGTCCAAATCCTCCCCTCCCCCTAGCACCTGCCAGACACTAAGCCCTGGAGAGACGTGCTCACCAGAGCTGAGTCAGGAGAGAGTTGCTCTTTGCAGCTATGTTTTTCTTTAGTTCTGGCTGAGGCTGCCTCTAATACCGGAAGGATTTGGGCCATTTAAGTGGATTTGATTGGCATTAATTATTAAAAACAATTATTTATTAATAAACAAGAACTCTATGGATGCCTTGCACTTGTTCGGTGCTTTATAGTTTTCTTTTATTTTTGCTTTATTCTTTTCAAAGGGCTTTTAAACTGGGGCACACAGTGTACCAGGAGGCATTTGAAGATAGAAGGGGGAAAGACATCTTTCAATTGGTGGGGCGGTGGACAATATTATTTTATGTTAAAGCAAACTTGAATACATTATGGAGCAGAATACAGAATGCATGCAATTTTTTTTAAAGATAAAGTATGAGACTTCAAAGATATTTCAAGTTTGAGACCCACCACTCAGGGCTGTGCCCCAGATGGCTGTCATATGAGAGGCACGGTTACATCTTTTCCCTGCAGCCCCCTGCAGAGTGTATAAGGAAGAAGGGATTTTTGCAAATTGTGCCGATGAAGAAACTGCATGGAAGTTGGGGGTCTGGCACAAAGTTGACCCAGAAACCAGTTGCAGAGTGAGTCCCTTAGACCTGGGACTTCCAGGTCCCAGTCCCTCCCTGTGTACGTAGGTGTGGAGACTGCTGGGAAGGCAGGGTGCAGAGGGAACCTGAGTAATTCAGTACAGCAGACACCATGCCACACACTGAAAGGATACAAGGGCGATTAAGACACAAACACCCTTAGGTGTAACATCCAGAGAAATACTTGGCACTGAGCTGACTTATTCATCTTCTTTCCTCTCCTCCAAATTTAGCACAACATCTGATACAGAGTGTGCGTGATGCTTAGGGTGCACTGGCTATGGATAACAGAACTCTTGACCACTCTTGACTTGGACCAAAAGAATATCTCCTGTTTCCTTTAATGAAGATCAGGGGAGATGGTCCCAGGGTGGGTGCAGGTTGTCAGTCAAGCCATCCAGGATACAGACCTCTCCCCTCCTCTCAGCTTTCCATCTTCTGTATTAAGGAGATGTGTGTCTCTACATCAGGCATCACATTCTCACTTGGGGGCTTCCAAAGACTGTGCCAGAGGGATGCAGGGGGCCGGAGCACACTTCCTGCAAGTGTGATTCTTGTTATTTTGCAGGGGAGTGGTCACTGGAAGCTGTTCTCAGATGATCTTTCTTTCTTCCCCATTGGCCAGAATTGGATGACATGCCCTCTGTGGAACCAATCTCTGGAAAAGCGGAGGGGCTTTCAATGGTGATTGGTTTACATTAGTGGCCACCATCAGTGGAGGCAAGGGGAAGGGGTGCTCTTATTGGGCATTTTCAAATAACAGCAGTCTTAACCCCAAATCTCTCTCACTCCATCAATTCCATATTTGAGGAACAGTTTAAATTCCAAGGGTCATGCTCGTCAATGGAACATGGAGGATGTCCTGGCCTGCTCGCACAAGAATATAGTTTTCCAGTTAAAGGAAGACGAGGAAAAGCTATGAAATTCAAAACTCCATCCTGTCCCACAATGCCAGTTGGAGAGTAAGAGAATATAATGGGACAAACACTGCCGGAGCCACCAGGGCCACACTGGGACAAACAAGCCAATATATCTAAGGTAGATTTTATTTCCTTTAAGTTCAGTAGCCATTTCTTGAGGGACATTTCCAGTTCCAGCCACAAACAGGGCAGAGCAGTACAGTTCCTGAAGCTTACTGACATCAAGCAGAGATTCACAGTTGCACGGAAGATGAGGGGACTTTCTTGTGTTCTGTGACCCATTCATGCATTTGTTCAGCATGATTTACTGACATCCTACTATGTGCCAACCACTATCATCTGTATTGCTGTTCCAGCCATGAACAAGACAGACAGGACTCCTGCTTCCACGAGGGACAAAGATGCAAAGGGATAAAGAAGAAAACAACATCTAGAAATAAATGCTATTAGGAAAGAGAGGAAGTATTGGGAAATGAGTGGAGGAAGTGCCTACTGTTGGAGGGGTGGACAAAGAATTCTTCCAGAAGGTGTCATCTGACCTGAAGCCAGAAGGATATGGACGGCCCAGTCACATGAATGTGTGCGAGGGTGAGACTCTGAATGTGTGTGTGTACGTGCACTTTGGTCAGAGGGAGCTGGAAGATGACTGAAGACAGGAAATAATTTTCCCATTCAGGGATGTCCAGGTGTCTGATGCAGAGTGGCTGAAATGGAGAGCCCCGTGCAGGGGAGGCCACAGAGGCCTGGTGGAGGCGCTTCCTGTACGACTCTGTAGGCTGTGCCGAGGAACTTCTTCAAAATACATTTTCTCTGCCTCTTCTTGTGCTAGCACGAACAACATGGATAAGAAATGCATAAAATACTTCCAGTCGCAGCTGTGGGGCTTGCTTGAGCACATTATTTGTTATTACGTTGTTTGAGTTGTGGGATGCAGCGGGCATGAATGCTGCTGTTTGTACAGCCTTATTTGCTCGGCGCATCGTGGTCCCCGTTAATGCTAGCGTCTGTGCAGTCTTCCTGTGTTCTCTGGCTTCCCAGGAGAAGCACCATTGTGGATTCAATAAAGCCAGCAATGAAGCCTATATTAATAATGTATGCAGAGCTCTATATGTCTATTTATAAGGTACAGAATTGCAGTCCAAATGCATCCCTTCTCTCCCCTCAGATGAATGTAAGTGGCCCCAACTATGTTAGATGAGTTTTTTCTCCCAACCTGACACCACTTTCCACCACACTGCATATTAAGAGCCGAGCTAAGTGCTATGCCAGGCTGGGGACCATTGCATACACACGGCCCCTTGGACCTGGGGCGATTATTTATGCAGGAAAGGGGAGATAAAGCATGCCTAGAAATATGCTATGATTCACCACTGAAAGGAGGAATAAGTAACCAGGAAATGAGGGGGTGCATCTGCCTTCTGGGAGACATTTTTTTTTCTTTGAGAAGAGTTCTGTGAGGCAGCAGAATACAGTGAATCTCACAAGTGCTGTGCACCTACTGTGTATTGCATATCATGCTATGGGACATGTATATACATCTCTGTGTGCGTGTCTATCTCTATTTTTTTCATAACATCAGAAAGACCGATGTTTGTGGAGCCCAACTGTGTGCTCAGTGCTCTGTGGTCAGTGTTTTTTCTCATGCTTCTGTATGCTAAAACCATACTGTTGCCCATCAGTCAGGATGAACTCAATATTGCTGGTGTGACAAGTGAGCCCATGCATCTCAGTGGCCTTCGAGAACAGAGGCTCAGCTCCTGGTCACACTGCTGGCCCTCGTGGGTCCAATGTCTCTCTGCTTTTGATTGTCTTTGCTCTGGGAAACCATTTGCTGGAACAATCTCCACTTAGGCCATTGCTGGTGCTTGTGGTGGAGGGAAAGGTGGATCACACAGTGTCCCATGCAGCCTCTGCCCAGGACCAGTAGCCTTCTGCTCATGATCCATTGGTCAGGGCAAGCCATCCTCCTGGACCTTCAGAGTGTGCCTGGCGGTAGCCAGATCACACAGTATGCATTAAACTCACCGTGTTAATGACTGCTGAGGCTCATAGATGTCCCAGAGTAGGGGGAGTTCTGAGAGAGCTGCTTGGTTCAAGATGAGGAGACCTAGCCCTTCCTTGTGTGACTGTCTATCTACTGAGATGATCAGACGTGGGGAACCACTCTAGCCATGAAAGAGCAGGGAGATGCCCCGCACATCACCTTCCCTCTTCCCAGCCTAGTTCCCCCTGGATTCTCCTCCTAGGTGAAGGTCCACACAAGTAAAGACAGGAGTCCTGGTGGTCCTTGCTGCTTCCCACTCAGCCTCAGTTCTCAGCCCAGTGGTCATGTGCCTCAGTATCTCTTGGATTCACTGTCTCCTCCCTGTGTCTCACCAGAGAAATCGTTGCAGCTCCTCCCAAGTGACTTCTAGCAACCTTCTGGGGAGTAAATCTCGCCTTGCCTCTTCTCAGAGGAAACACTCTCCTTCTCTTTCCCATTTAATTAGCTGACTCAGAAACTATCTATGGAACACCCAAGATGGGCAAGCACTTAGTGGGCTTGGAGATTATAGTAGTGTCAAATTAACACCCTTACTATTTTAATAGAATTTATAGTTTGGAGGAGACTAAGCTTAGTCAATCATATGTGCGTGTATAACATGGAAATTGGGGTAAATTCCACAAATTAAGAAAATATCAGGTAGGCAACTGGCTAAGGAGAAAAATGAAATGCATCTAGATTGCAAAAGAAAGAAGTAAAACTATCTCTAACTGCAGATGACATGATCTGAAATAGAGAAACTACCAAGCAATCCACACCAAAAGCAAGACCCCAAACTATTAGGACTAATAAATAAATTCAGCAAGTTTGCTGGATCCAAGTTTGCTGGATCCAGTATCCATCTCTAGCAATCAGTTGTATTTCCACACACTAGCAATGCACACTCTGAAAACGAAAATAAGAAAATTACTCATTTATGATAGCATCAAAAAGAATGAAAAAGTTAGGACTAAATGAACAAAATAAGTGCAAAACTACATGGTTAAAAGAAATGAGAGATGACCTAAATGGAAAGATAGCCCACATTCACAGATTGGAAGATTTGATAGCATTTGAAAGGGAATCCTCCCTAAATTCATTTACATAATCAATGCAGTTCTTTTCAAAATTCCAGGTACCCCTCTTTTACATTTTAGAAATTGGCAAGTGGATCCTAAAATTCATACACTAATACAAGGGACTTGGATGAGCACAAACCATCTTGATGATGAAGAATGGACTTGGTAAACTCAAACCTCCCATTTAAAGACCTCCTACAGTTATTCCAATAAGCATTGAGATTGTGTGGAGCTGGCCTAAGGACAGACGTGGAGGTCAATGGAACATAATAGAAACCAGAGAAATAACCCATCAGATATATGGCCAATAGATTTTTTAAAAAAAATGTTTTTGGTTGTAGATGGATACAATACCTTTATTTTATTTATTTATTTCTATGTGGTGCTGAGGATCAAACCCAGTGCCTCACACATTTTAGGTAAGCACTCTACCACTGAGCCACAACTGCAACCCCCTGGCCAATTGATTTTTGACAAGGGTGCCGAGATCATTCAGTGAGGGAGGGATAGTCTTTTCAACAACTAGAGACCCACGTGTAAAAGAAAGAAAGCTGACCTGTACTTTACAAGATGCACAAAATTTAACTGAATATGCATCAAATTTCTATGTTAAGAGCTAAAACTATAACACTTTTAGAAGTAACATTGGCTTGAGTACTTGTAACCTTGGGTTAAGCAATGGTTTCTGAGATAAGATACTTAGAGCACAAACAACAAATGAAAAAAATGGGCACATTGGACTTCATCATAGTTGAAAAGTTTTGCTCTTCAGAGAACACTTATTCAGAAAGTGAGAAGACAACCTATGAGATGGGAGAAAATACTCAGAAGGCACGTATTTCATAAGGGCTTAGCATCCAGAGTATACCAATGTTCTTATAATTCAATGCTAAAGAGGCAAATACCCAATTAAAAATGGTGGTGGTGGGAGAAGAGTTTGCACAGATGTTTCTCTAAAGGAAGTTTATTAGTGGTCAATAAGCATGTGAAAAGATGCTTAGTGTCATGAGTCATTAGGGAAGACAGGTCAAAACCACTTCATAACCACTTAGGATGGCTATTATCAAAAAGGAAGATAGGGAGGAGCTTTGGCAGAGATGTGGGGAGGTGGGACCTTTCCCACATTGCTAGTGGGAATGCAAAATGGAGCAACTGCTTTGGAAAACATTTCAGCAGTTTCTCAAAAAGTGAAACAGAGAATTATCATATGACTTAGCAATTTCACTTTTAGACATTTATACCCGAGAGACTTGAAAATCTATGTCCTCACAAAAACACCTCTGAGAGCTCCAAAAAGCCCCTCTGTTCTCCAAACTTCAATTTTTTTCACGAAACACAACCATAATTGGTTGAAAAATATAGCTTGCTTCTCTTTATGCAGGTCTACCGTTAATCGCCTCAACTTCTAGACATGGGAAAATGGGATGCTTTTGCACTAATCATTTAAATTCAGGTCTCCACTTGTTTTGTCATTAGAGATGATTTCATAGGATGGCAGGTGAGTGGGGAGTACCTTTTCCATCTGCAGTCTTCTCTTCCAATATCCTTGGTTGCCTTTCTGTCTTGCCTATGGTCTGATGAGTAGGGACCGTGTCTTTCTTGTGCTCTTTTCTAACGCCAGCTGGGCGGGTTGTCGGCTGCATCTAAATACCCTTGGTGAGCGTGGAGGCAGTGGGCAGTTGAAAGCCCTGGCCAGGCCAGTCAGCTAGAGCAGACTGATGTCACCTTGGAGCAAACTGGAGACACAATAAGCAACCCGGGGAAATCGGGACAGTGGATGCTGCCGCTGCGTGGCGTGGATTCTGGAGGCAGTTTAATGTCGACGTTGGTGGATGCCACGTCGGCAGCCTCCTACCCTGGGCTTCAGCTCCACGCCCCTTGACATTTTCCTTTCTTTCAAATTGGCAGCGGGAGCCGGGAAAACCTAAATTTAACCTCCCGAGAACATGCCACATGACATTTGTGCGACTTCCATGTTCGGTTTAAGACTTTGAAAGCTAATTTAGCCATGCGATCCCTCTGTAAGTGACGAGGGTTGATACATCTGAACTTCTGTCATTGGTAGCCACTGCGGTATCCCCCTGTCTCTCAAGACTTCGTTCTTTAATAACTGCTATCGTAAGCCCCAGAGGATAACACTAATGAGTATTTGAAAATGCCAGGTTTCTGCACTGTGCACTGATTTAAAAAAAATAAAAAAGAACCCCTAAATAACACCCATCAGTGCGATGGTCACTCAGTGAGGGGACAGGGATGTATTATGTATGATTTGCCTCCTCATTTCCATCTCTCCCTGGAGTTCCCCCACTGTAAGTATAAGTAATTAAGCGGCTCCTGGACCAAATCTTAATTAATTTGAGGCTGTGTAACCAAGACCCTAGAATAAGATGTAAGATAAGCAACACATATAAAACATTGCTGAACCATGATGGGGACGATAATACAGGGGATGGCTTTGAAGACATCAAGGAAGTCCTCCTGGTGACCAGCGTCTCCTCTTAGTCTGGATTTCCCAGTGCATTACATGACTTCAAGTTGGAAATCTTAGCCATGGGATCCCAGAAGCCACTCTAACACATCTGAGATAAAACAAATCTATGAGAGAGAGATTCCAGGGGAGAACAGGACTTTCTCATGTGTCTTCTTTGTATTTTCAACATGTCAGGTGTAGTGGGAATTCATTGGTTAAGCTAAACTCAATTTATCAGCTTTCAGACTCATTTAAAACATTTTTATTGTATACATTTAAGGTGTTCAGCATGGTGTTTTGATGCACATGTAGAGAGTAAAGTGGCTACTTTAGTCAAGCGAATTAACATATCTATCATTTAATATAGTTTCTGTCTTTCTGTTCTTTTTCTTTTTAAAAAATTTTGGCCAAGGGATAGACCCGGAGGTGCTTTACCACCAAGCCCAATCTTCAGCCCTTTTTAAATTTTTATTTTGATTCAGGGTCTCACTAAGTTGCTTAGGGCCTTGCTAAATTGCTGAGGCTGTCCTTGAACTTGTGATCCTCCTGCCTCAGCCTACCTAGCTGCTGGGATTACAGGCATGTGCCAGCATGTCCAGCTCATAGATTTCCAGCTCATATATTTGTGTGTGTGTGGTGGGGGAAGGACATCGAAGATCTACTTTTTGCAAAATCCCAAACACCAAGCAGTATAATTAAGATTAGTCCTCAGGCTGTCCTGTGGTCTCTTGGCTTGTTTGTCCTATGTGTCTGTTATTTTGTATCCTTTGACCTACATCTCCCCATTTCCTCTCATCTCCACCCTACAAACTACTGTTTTATTCTCTCTGTGTATTTGACTTTTTTTTTTTTTTTTTGAACTTTTTAAAGGTCACCCATATTACCTGGGCACCGTGGTGCACACCTGTAATCCCAGAGACTTGGGAGCCTGAGACAGGAAGATCACAAATTCAAGGCCAGTTTCATCAACTTAGGGAGACCCTGTTTCAAAATAAAAAAAAAAAATAGAAAGTGCTGGGAATGTAGCTCAGTGGTAGTTCACCCCGGGATTCAATCCTCAGCACCAAAAAAAAAAAAAAAAAAAAAAAAAAAAATTCCCCATGTTAGTGATATTGCAAGTATTTTACTTTGTGTCTGATGTATGTCACTTGGTTCATCCTGGTAAGGCATCCAAGTCATCCGTATGCATTCTGTCCACCTACAGACACTTAGGCCACTTCTGTACCTCGGCTATTGTGAACAGCACCACAGTGAACCTGGGGACAGGTGTATTTACAAGGTGGTGATTTCATTTCCCACATACATGTGTCCAGAGGAGGGACAATCAGCCCTCCATGCTCTTGACATCAGCACGGATGACCCACATGGCTGGGGAATGCTGACTTCAGCCTGCTGATGATACCAGGTGCAATTCAATTGGTGCAGATGAAACTGGAGGCGTCCTGTTCAGGGACGGCTGTACCTAGAAAAGGCTCTCTTTCTTGAATCTTTAAAACTCTCTCTAAATTTGATTTGCTCTTCATACACTACTCTAAAAACTCACATTGACATTACTTTTTCCTCCATAGCATTTAAAGTCTTTAAAGTGATAAAGTAATCTTAACACAAATGGGAGGATTCCCATCTGGCATGCATAAGACCACGGCCAGCGATTTGGCTGTGAACGCTATCAGAGTGTCTGTCCACTTAAACCTTTGCTGACCATATTGATTTTTATTTTTCAGAATGTCCTAGTTAATGTCAATATTAGCCAGTGTCAGCAATTAACCAGAACAAACCCAGAGAGCAACTCTGTATAGACTGCAGGCAGAATTAGCCGTTGTGCATTCTGTCCGTGGGGAACACTGCCTCTTTAGTCTGTGTTCATTTGCTTTTGTTATAAACTGGTTCTTTGTGCAGGCCTGAGACCTTGGAATCCTTGCCAGGCTCCCTTCCCCTTTAGGTAGATGTTAAGTCTGCATAGCTACAAAAAGAACGGGGACAAAGTAAAGAGGGGCACAGAACCTCCCAATAACAGTTCATTTCTGCCTGCTGAGCTCCCAGTCCAGGCAGTTCTTCCATAAGTTAAGGGGCTGCAAAAAAACAGGTCAATTAGACAAAGCATCCTCACTCACGGAAGTGGTTCTTCCTGGGAAGGAGACTTTGGCATTTCAAATATCCCTCACTTAATAAAGGAAGTAGGGTAGATCCCCAGGAATGGGACCAGTGGTGCAAAGATCAAAGACAAGAAACGCACAGCAGGAAGAGACTGATGCATGGCGCCTGCTCTGAGAAAACTGCTTCCTGAGCTCCCGCAGCACCTGATGGGAATGTGAGTGGACGGGCTGAAGGTGCGGCATTTTCAAAACACCAGCTGCTGAGATGGTTTCTCTAATCGACTCCTCGCCAGCACATGTGTGTTCTGGGTGGCCAAGAGATTCTAGGGACCCACCACCACAACGAACAGATAAATCTTCTGAAGGAACAGCCGTGTGTGTCTGGAAGTCTCAGCTACAGTAAGCTTCTCCCCCTCCCTCACTTCATTGGCAAGAGCCCCAGTTGGCACAGCTTTATTTTGAGCTCAATCCATCAACAATTCAAGAGAATTAATAATGTATTTATATCACATGCTAGTAGTAGCATAAAATTATCTATAAATGTTTAATAAATATTCTGTAATGCTTTTGGAACACATGTTATAAGTGATAAATAAATAACAATGGATTCCTTATGAAATATTTATCCCTGGCTTGGTTATTGTTATGTGATAACTGCTTGGGAAGCCATTACTAACAAGCAGATTGAGTTATCGAAGTTATAGATACGTTTAGCTCGCCATTCATAATGAAATGCACAGCACTTAAAATGAAGTAAAGACCCTGGAAACGGTGGTTGACAAATTATAACTGTCGGAGTCACCAGTCATACTTAGTAGTTCAGAGACATAAAAGATTGGCAAGCATTTAATAAGCTCTGTCTCATGAGATATTGGGTCCCAGTTTCTTGTAAAGATGAGGGACTCTGTATGGATTCTTCCCAGTGAACAGTACTGCTGAAGTATGGCATCTCCATCACATTTTCACAGGTTCATCAGGGTCTGGAGCCAAAGGGAACACTGCCTAGTTGGGAACAATATGTGTAGGATAGACATGGGTGGATATGCAGTATGAGCTCTGCATCTTTTCATCCTTTTAAAATTGAGGTAAAGCTGATACACAAATTTGCCTCGTGTGTGGTTCCATGAGTTAGCATGTTGTACCTGCAGTTACGTAAGTACTACCCAGATCAAGTACCTCCCAGTTTATCCCATACTGCCTGTGGGCTACCTGTTACTCTGTTCCAGATGCCTTCCTATTATTTGCCTTTCTGTCCTTCTTTTCTATTATTTGCTTTTCCTGGAGCTGACGTGACTAGGAGGTGAGTCATATCTTGGTTGCTTTGATCTGGCTCCTCTCAGCAAGATGCATTTGAAACCTGTCCAGGTATTGTACTTATCAGTTATTCATTCTTTTTTGTTGCTGAATAATATTTCATCACATGGACTTACTGTAGTTTGCTTATTCATTTTCCAGTTGAATGGCATTGTAATAGTTTATAGCTTGGGGCAATGATGAGTTAATCTGCCTTTAATATTTGGATATAGACTTGTGTGACTATGAGTTTTTATTTCTCTAAGAGAGATACCTAGGAAGGGGGCCGCTGGGTCATATGGTAAATGTGTCTGATTTTATAAAAGGAGATGTCAAAAACTGATTTCCAGAGGATGGTGCCATTTTGATTTTCATCAGTAATGTATGAAAGTGATCATTCCTGCATCATCATGGTACTGACATTGGTTTGTAATTCACATGAAGATTTTGGTTATGCCAGTTCATGCGAACTAGCTCATCAGATAGCCACATTAAGGCGGAATAAAACATTTTGTTATCATGTGATGTGGATAAAAGGCATATTTAAATGGTTCTCTTTAATAATTGGACAGGGTACAGGTAAATCTCAGGGATGGAATTCAGTCATCAGATACACCTGAAGCTTATCAATAAAATAAAGGATTAAAAAAATCTTCTAAGATGTAGAGAAATATTCCTATCTGTTGATGCCAATATAGCAACTATTCTTAAAGTTGGCATCTTGCCAGATGTTTTATTTTTCTCTTTTTTTCTCATCTTTGCTAACAGTGTCTAGGTTTTTATGTAGTAAGTGTTAATTTCCTCATTATGCAGACAGAAAACATAAGCTTGGAGAGTTTTAAATGTAGCAATCATTTAGTGAACATTTTCCACATGCTAACCATGATAACTCATAGACTTGTTATTGTAACTCTAAAAGGCAGGCCTCACCATACCTATTTTACAGATGAGAAAGTTAATCCCAGGGAGCTGGAATGACTTATCCCAGTGTGCCCTGTTAATACATAGTGGAACACGCACTCAAGTCCAGTTTTGTCTGAACATAAAGCCCATGCATTTTTTTCAATGTAGCATACCACAAAAAGTATATTAAAACTCTAAAGTGACCCTTGTATATATGTTCAAATGATTTTGGACAAGAGTACCAAGACTACTCAAGAAGGAAAGAATAATCTTTCAAGACGGTGGTGGGAAACTGCACAGTGTCGGATGTGTCCATGCCAAAGAATAGAGTTGCCTTGTTATCTCATAGAACATTTGACTCAAAGTGGACTGAAGACCTAAATGTGAGAGTTAAAACTATAAAACACTTCAAAGAAAAGATAGAGGGAAGCCTTACAACATGGAACTTATGAATCATTTTTCAGACATGACCCTAAAAGCACAAGCAACAAAAAAAAAAAATAGATAAATTGGACTTCATCAAAACCAAACATTTTTACTTCAAAACACACTACCAACAATGAACAGACAACCCACAAAATGGGAGAAAGAAAATAGATGCAAGTCATCTTTCTTTTTTTTTTTTTTTGGCACCAGGGACTGAACTCAGGGGCACTTGTCCACTGAGCCACATCCCCAGCCCTATTTTGTGTTTTATGTAGAGACAGAGTCAAGTCATCTTTCTGATAAAGGATTAATAGCCACAATATATAAAGAACTCCTACAACTCAACAAGAAAAACCAACCTAATTTTAAAAGGGATTTTTCTCCAAAGAAGATCTACAATTGGCCAATAATCACATGAAGGGATGCTTAATATCACCAATCATTAGGGAAATGCAAATCAAAACTTCAGTTAAATATCATTTCACATGGTTATCAACAATCCAGAAAACAACGTTGGTGAGGATGTGGATAAATTGGAACACTTGAGCATTACTATGGAAGATGATATGACATATTCTCAAAATATCAAGCACAAAATTACCTTATAAGTTTGGAATCCCATTTCTGGGTATACATATGAAATCATTATGAACCAAAATGGAAAGAAGTATTTGTGCACCAAATCCATAGCAGTGTTATATACAATAGCCATAAGGTAGAAATAACACAAATGTCCATACTCCTTGCTCTCTCTCATATTATTCAGTTTTTAAATAAGAAATTCTGATAAATGCTACAACATAAATGAATCTTGTAGGTATTACAGTAAGTGAAATAAGAAAGACACAAAAAGACAAATGCTGTATGATTCCACTTATATGAGGCACCTAGAATAATCAAATTCATAGAGACAGAGACACTGGGAGTGACCAGAAGCTTGGGGGAGAGAATGGGGAACTAGTATTTAATGGGTACAGTTGCTGAGGTTGACTTTGAACTTCTAAGCCTCCTGTTTCAGCCTCCCGACCTGCTACATTTACAGGTGTGCACCACCATGCACAGCTCTGGCATTTTAAAAGTGATGAAAAATTTCTGGAGATGGATGGAAATGATTCTTGCACAGCCATTTGAATGTATTTAATAACCCTGAATTATTGGACTCAAAAATAATTAAAAAGGCAGATTTTACATAATGTATGTTACTACCAGTAAAATTTCTAAAATGAGGGAGATTCATATACAATGTTGGAAAAGCATCCCATGAGAAAGGAACCAAAGTATGAATCCTGAGGGTGGGTAATCTGAAGTCCCTATGAACCTGAGACCAGAGCAGCAGAGCATTGGTAGCAGGCATCCCCGGGACTCGCTGTACTGCAAACAAGTCTGCATCCTCACTGTCTACCAGGAGAAAAACAATCCTCACTCCAACAGATGCAGAGAGTTAATATTTTCCTTCTATTATTCCAAACCCCAGCGACTCCGTGGCTTTGATAGTCTCCAGCTCTCATGATTAAATGGGGACAGGTTGAAAAGATGGCACATTAATTAATGATGAATTGCCCTGGACCCTGCAGAGCTCCTCCTGTAAGAGGCACATTAAGAGTGAAAATCAGTTCTTCATTATTAAGGAAGAAAAGGAGAACCAGGGACGGGCCTCTCGTTTTCTGCTAGACATTATTGCTGAACTGATTGAACATCTCTGATCTTAAGCTCTTCTCGAGTTCACTGAAGCTTCCCAACTATTAAAACACGCAGGAGTCAATGGAAACACCAAAATTAAAATGAAAAGTCCTTTGCATAACGAAGGCGGGGAGAAAGCAGCCTCGCGCCACCAGCCACCACGGGGTCTTGGCTTTTCTGCCGGCACTGGAGGCTTACGGGGCCCACAGAGTATCCTGAGCTGGGTGGTCGCAGGTCAGTGCCCACTGGGGCATCCTGGATAGAGGGGTGCACAGGAGGACACCAACGTTCTGACCTGATGTGCACTTTTCTGGGAAGGGCACAAGGCTGGTTGTGGCCCCTAGGTGGCTTTCCGAGGTCTTAGGAAGCTCCAGGATTCATCACAGGACAAGCTCCCGGTCCACTTTGGTCCCCTTGAGTCTAGAAAGATGCCTTCACCACATTCCTCCCAGTGCATGCCATCAAGTCCCTGATGTTCTCAGCCAGTCGCGTAGAACGCCAAGATTTTGGGAGCGAGGGAAGTCTCGTAAATGGCAGGGATGGATTAGGTATTACAAAATGGAGAGTGATGGCCTGTCTGATACCCATTAAGCACTCGGCACATTATTACCTTCTTTTTAGGATTATGATTTGAACATCACAAGTTAGTGTAAGGAGAACTTATTTCCGATCTATACCTACTTTAAAAAAAGGTAAAGGAGTTTATTATGAAAGCACGCAGGCACATGGATTGAAGGAAAACAGGCAGAGAGAAAAGGAAGGGAGGAACTAATAATTGGATGGAGCCATAGTGCAGCTCTGAGCTTCTTGAGAGATAATAGAAAGCAAAACAATGATACGTGCAAAGCTCTCATTGTGTGATGAATAATTTATTTCATCATGGCTTCAGGAACATCAAACCCTTCAACTGAGGTTTGAGTATCATGAAGGGACTAAGCATGTTCTGGAAAAGAATACCATGCTAAGGGAACAGCAGAACAATGGTCCAGAAGAAGTTACAGCCTCAGATGTGATGGTGAGGTTGACATTGATACGCACTTGATCAATAAATTTGTATTTATTCACCCAGCAAATATTTACTGAGTGTCTACAAGATGCTGGCAACCATTCTAGGTATTTTGGATGAATGCATGAAGTAAATAAAATTTCTACCCTCATTTTACAGGAGAGAGAAAATTTGCCATCCATGTAATGAACACCTTCAGTGTGATGTTGCGAGTGACATATGCTGTTAACGAAAAAGAACCCAGAAGGCTGAGTGAGGGATTAATGTGGGATGTGGACATAGGAATAGTTCTCTCTCTTTATCCTAAGATTGCTCTGAGAATTGAATGGATCACACAGGTAAAAGAGTTTTATAAATTTTGTTTTAAAGTAGCAAGATACAATCATTGAGATGGTTGCTGAGAAACGCTTTACCCCCCCACGCAGGCACATGTGGCAATGTATAGCTTTTGGGATCCATAAATGACTCACTAGCCTGCTGTTTCTCCCACTGAATGATTGGCTGTTACTCGGTGAGTATTCTTAGGTTCTCAGCCAACAGCAATTAGAAGATGGCATTTCAGAAGGCGAAAATAAAGAGAATAAAAACCCTGTCCTTTGGTGGTACCTCTGTAGATCCCATGTCATTGGTAAAACCACTGGGGCCATGATCGCCCGCAAGCCTTCTCTTTGGCCCACCAGTAGCTCACTCCTTCCTCCTTTACTTGCTGATGGCTGGAGGAGACACAGGTACACCTTCCTTTTCTCTGTCAAAACACACAGATGATGGTCAGGCATGCAAATTGGGGACTGTTGTGTTCACTACAAGCAACCCAACAGAGAAGGAGATGGGTTATATGGTTGAGTCGCCATGCAGAATTAGCCCAGCCACCAGATAGCCTGCAGAAACTTTCTTTCAGATCCATTGTTTCTTCATAGAGCTACGCGGTCCTCATTCTGATGAGTTCCCTGTTGGCAAAATGGTGGCTCCCATAGGATTTTCTGGTGGGTGCATGCAGGGCTCTTAAAGAACAAAAGAATTAAGGATGCTTTTGAGGTTCTTGTTATGAGCAGTTAAAAGAAAGGGATTACACTCAAGTGAATGGAGCACAATATGTGAGCAAGATTAAGTGTTCGTTTTTGGATATGTTGGGTTTGAGATATTAATTAGATTTCCAAGAAGACATGTTGAAAAGGGAGGAGCATATAAGAGTTTGTCATTTGGGAGAGAGTTCCAGGCTGGGGATTTTGATTTTAGTCCTATGTGTATGTGTCTGTCTGTCTGTCTGTCTATCCATCCATCTTTTGTTTGTTCTATGTCCCTACCCACCTTCCTACCTATGGTGTTGTAGGAATCCAGGTGAGATCTTCAAATGAGTATAGATTGGGAAGAGAGAAGGTCAAGATTGAGGGCTAGGCTACTCGAATACTAAGAAGAGGAGATAGGGGTGAGGATGGGGAGGGTGAATGGAACCTCAAGATACTGCATACTGGAGGGCAAATCAGGAGGAGCATCTGGAGGTGGGATGGAATACACTGGAGGCTGTGGTGGACCTCAGGACCAGGAGTCAGGACGGGCCATCATCTTCAGCAATAGTAGCATCCTTTGCTACCAACTGGTATCTGTTGGGTGGTGGTGAAAAGGAGAGGAGAGAGAGGCAAGGTAACTTTTTCAAGGAATTGAGGTGCAAAGACCTATGCAGAAAGGCAGTAATGGCGGTTACATTAAGTCTTTAATTTACTGCAACAGATTCTGCAGCGTAGCCCCAATCATCCTAAGAACTTGGCGAGTAGGAATCATCACCCTGATTTTACTGATGAAGAAAAGATATCAGAGAGATGGGGTGGTTGCCCAGGAGTGCAGGTGCCTGAGCTGGGATTCAGACTCAGGAACTTCTGCCCCCAATGCCCACCTCCCTGCACAGCACACCTGTGTGTCTCTTACCATCGCAGTCACCAAAAACTTTGGGGAAATGTGGGGAAGAGGGGAAAGAGAGATGGGTGTGGGGGGGTTCTTATTCACTTTGTGTAATCTTGTGCAAATTAATTCAGCATAAAAAGTAAAATGAGCTCAATACCATATTGTGTTTGAATTATTGACTACCTTTCTTATTCCAACCAGGAAAACAAAACATGGTAAAAATAAAGACCTCCCCCCATGCCTACTCTATCTTTTCTATTATTAAAAAAGCCTTGCAATTCGATGCCTATTATTTTACTCTGTACAGTGATGAAGAATTAGAGAATTGCTAGATAGCAGGTGACAAATTGCAATCTGATGGGCCAACATGAGCCTATAAAAATGTTATCAAGATGATATTAAACAGTCTACCCCTTCCTTAGCACCCGGGCAGGAAATTGGAGCCATTCTTGCTGGGATATCTCCTACATTCATATTTTTCATTTAGATAATGCTATTTAAAATTTAACTGGATTACTGGTAATTTGTCTCTCAAAATGATGTACCTGAGCACCTGGCTCAGCATATCCTCTACTTAATTTTCAGGGAAAGCCTTTTATAACTTTCTGTCATTTCTGGAACTTATTTTTGTGTTCCAAAGCTGCTTTTAAATTTTTTATTGGCTTATTTTTTTTGTTTTCCAGTACTGGGGATTGAACCCAGGGCTGCCTGGCAAACGCTCTACCACTGAACTACATTCCCAGCCATTTTATTTTATTTTGAGATAGGGTCTAAGTCACCCAGGCTAGCCTTGAACTTGAGATCCTTCTGCCTCAGCTTGGATAATAACCATGAGCACCCACACCCAGCTGAAAGTTGCTTTTGAAATAATAAAGGAAACCATGATTTCATACTGTGGCATGTGGAAGTTAGATGGGAGGCACATCTGGGTCTACTAATATGTTGTGGCAGGAGGTGTGTCTATGAAATCATTTCTGGGTCTCTGGAGCTCAGCACAGTGCCTGCCACAGAGAAAGGACTCAGTTCACATTAGCTGAGTGAGTAGTGTTTTATTCTTCTGTACTGAACCTGCTCTTGTCATGTTATCCAGCACAGAGTAGATGCTAAATGATCATCTGCATTGAACTACCCCAGATGTAGGTGGGTAACAACTCCAGGCTGTGCAGAATCATCGCACACATCTTTTCTCATGGATCTTATGGAGGCAACTCTGTCTTCTAAGACTAAGATTTTCTTTCCTTTTCTTCTTTTTTCTGCATAAAGGGAACTTTTGGATTCTTGCCTAAAAGTGAAATTAGAGGTAGTGAAATTTAGGGTGGTGTTTGGGAAGTGGGAGGAAAAGAGTTGTGAGTAATGATCACAGAAGTCTACAAAGGGTCTCAAATAATTTTCAAATGAAAAGCTCCATCACGTCAAAATAATAACAGAGAAATCATCTGTGGTTTGACTCACAGGTCATACTTACAAATCCCAAGGGTGGGATAATACTTCCCTTAAACAAAAAGTATTGAGCATGTGTTGGGTACTACATCCTTTGCTTGGTGCTGGAGCTACAGCAAGGCAAGGGAAAGCGTCTGACTTCATGAGCCAGGAATGCAAATCACAATGCAAAATCACGTGGGGTGAGGCCGACTAGGAAGAAGCAAAAATGTACACATTTTGGAAATCAGTCCCACGTAATAGTATACTTTAAGTGACGCTCTTGAGACAATTAGATAAGCAAAGCTTTATCTGAAACAAACAAGTGAAAAGTTGGAAACCAGGCTCTTACGTAAGATACAAGGCAAAATTAATAAACTGCAACAATGATCAGTTTATATAGATGGTCCAGGCGGTCTACAATAAAAACATAAGGGCCACAGTTCTTTATGCACCAAATAACATAGCTTCAATGTATAAACTAATAAAAGAATTTTTATTTGCTTAGTTTTGTTTTTATTTTTGGCTTTAACAGTTAGAACAGTGTCATGACCATCTCTTGAGATGGGAAGTGCTGTCAGTAGGCAGAGTTTTGCAGAGGGGATCAGGGATTCAATTTGATTCAGCTTGCATTGGAGATATCTTTTTTTTGTTTTTTTTTTGGTACTGGGGATTGAACTTGGGGGCACTTGACCATGAGCCACATTCCCAGCCCTATTTTGTGTTTTATGCAGAGACAGGGTCTCACTGAATTGCTTAGTGCCTTGCTGTTGCTGAGGCTGGCTTTGAACTTGTGATCCTCCTGTCTC